>PVKS010039442.1:0-17252 GCA_004027875.1 Aplodontia rufa | reverse complement strand
AACAGAATTCTGTAAGGGAAGTTTCTGTATTTATCTTGGACGATGAGCTAGTGAAGGAACTTAGTAAATAGGTAAGTTTCTCTCTCTTCCCTTCTTAATTTAAATTTGGTGGGGATAGATAACGCCTATAGTCCAATCTACATTTCAAACCACAGAGATAGCCAATCCCAGTGTTAGATACATGTATCTGGGATCCAACAGACCTGTATTCAAATCCAGGCGTGAGTCCTCAAACTGAAGCCAAGGTCACATCAATCATCCTCAGTTCCTTAAGAGGGGAATGGGGATCCTAAGAGTATGCATTTCTTAGAATAATTAGGAGAAATGCATGATAATGTGCTTCTGGCGTAGCTACTGTATTAGGCCTATGGAGTATCTAGAGTGCCAGTAATAATTAAAAGGAAGCAAATTGATGAATATTGCAATCAGGTTCCGTTCAGTGCTAAGGGGGAGACAATGGAGTAGACTGAGGGAGTGAGGGAGCTGGGCAGTCCAATACTAGGCCTGCTGAGCACAATCATTGGGCATCATAATCATCTTCAGGGTAGACCCCTAAAACACCTTGGTTCTACTTTGAATGGAACCGCGAACAGGAAGGCATTTGTACAAGGGGTATCCATGCCGCAGCAAAAGCTGAGTAATCCCACTGCCAGCTCCTGCAGTGGCACACGTTGGTGTATATAGTTATACTCTTCAGTGCGTGAGCAAATGTGTGTGCTGGGAGAAGTTGGGCTTCAGGAGCATCAACTCTCATAGCCTTCTTCTATACCTGGAATAATCCAGGTAATCTGAATCTGTCCTGAAGGTAAAATAGAACAAGAGTTTTTAATCTTCACAAGAAAATCTTACATTCTCTCAAGTAGGTCAATAATGAACATAAATTGACAAGATTGAAAACTTCCAAGCAATGGATTGATACACCAGCAAACAGATAAATTCCCTTTGCTATGGGAATTAAAGGCAGAAATCTAAGACAGTTCCCATGGGAGTTCAATTTTCTACAGTTCTTAAACTTTCAAGAAGTTGAGCTTTTCTTCATGTATCTATTATGATTTATTTACTTTTGTGCTTGTTCTCAACACATTTATTTATTTTCTTAGTTCCTCGTTAGAGTGGAATGGCACGAATGCTCTCCCAGAACACTCCATGTCCTCTTGTGGAGTAGGTAAGAACAAAGGGCCATTCCACAGACCCCAGATAATTCAACAAGTTCTTGACTTTCATGCAGATTGGAATAAAAATACAAATTTCTGTGCTTTTTGCTAACAAATTTGAAAGGGGTCCATTGGAAAATGCTCCCGGTCACACTGAAGTCTTAGAAATACATATTAGATCCTGTTGTACAAGGAGCCCGTGTTTCTCTCCTCTCCTTTCATGTGAATTCTGAGACCCAGTAAAATCAGAAACTTTCATTTCTTAAATTTGCCCCAGAACAAAGGCATCGATCCTGAAAGGAATAAGATTTGGCTTATTAAAAAGTCATAGTAAATTAAAAATATGCAATTTGCAGAATAGGAACTGTACTGAAATGTTATTTTGCCCAATTTTAGAGACAGGGACCCAGAAATCTCATCAGTATCCACCCCCTGCTGGAAGTCATCAAATCTACTCTTTGTAGCAAATGTAAGAGACATACTGCCCAGGCGCTATAATTTATCACACCTTCTTCACCATTTTCAAAGAATTGTATTGACCAAAATGAGAGGTAGGCAGCTCCATGAAAAGTAAGGAGATCAAGGTAATATGAAATGCAGGTCTGTAGAAGTTTCATGTACTATAAAAATTTAAACAAAGCTAAGACCACAATCAAATCTCTGTAAGATGCAGGTGCAAAGTTTTCCTGTGGGCCTTTCAGATCCTAGCAGAGATCATAGCAGGATCTAAACATGCATAGTAGTATTATCTAGGCTGACACTGCCTTATATTCTCTGTGTATTTATCTTGTCATTTCAGCCATGCTATAACTTTCTGAGAGAGGCACTGATTTGATTCTTCTCTGGATAATTCCTCATACAAGAGTCTAGAATTGTGCTAGATCACTGAGAAGGAATTAACATGTCAGTGACATTCTGCTGCCAGAGAGATGCATTAGAAGAACTGGGTTTTCAAAAAGGGATGGGATATTTTACATCTGCCTGCTAATATGCAGCTTCAGAGTTGGGTAAGCTCAAGTTTAAAGTGTATGCGTCCTTGTTCTAGTTAATTGAATAAACCAAAAGAATTTACAGCAGTCAGTGCAGTATCGGGAAACATGGAGCTCCTAGAGAGCAGCTGTGGATTCGAGTTGCAGCTCCGCCAGGCAGCCAGTCAGTCTTACCTTCCATGGTTCTGATGCGCTCACCTCTAGAATAGGGACAAGGTAACATGAGGTTGCCATGGTTCAGATGGGTTAGCACAGGTGACAGTGCTTATATTCACTTCCTACTGCTGCTGGTTACAAATCACCACTAACTCAGTGGGTTAAATAATAAATATACTATCTTACAATTCTGGAGGTCAGATCAAAATGGGTCTTTGGGACCAGAAGCAGGTGTCGACACCCGGATTCCCTCTGGAGGGTCTAGCAAACAATCTGTTCCCTGCCTTTTCCAGTTTCTAGAAGCTGCCCACATTCTTCGACTGAAAGCTGCATCCCTCCAACCTGTTTCCCTGTCACATCTCTTTCTCTGAGTGCCCTGCCTCTCTTATGAGGACCATTGTGATTACCTGAGACCACCAGTGTGATCTGGGAGAATCTCCCCATCTCAAGATCCTTAACTTTATCACATTTGCAAAGTCCTTTTGGCCACACAAGGTAAAATATTTGCAGATTTCATGAATTGGGATGTGGAAGTCTTTAAGAAATGATTATCCTACTTATCTGTGGTGGTTTGGAGATGAGGTGTCCTCCCAAAACTCACATGTGAGACATTGCAAGAATGTTCAGGGGTGAAATGGTTAGATTATGAGAACTGTAACCTAATCTGTGGACCCATCACTGATAAGGATTAACTGGGAGGCAACCATAGGCAGGGAGGGTGTGGCTGAAGTAACTAGGTCACTGGGGGCATGACACTAGGGTTCTTATTTTGTCCTTGGTGAATAGAGCACTCTCTTTGCTTCCTGGTTGTGCCATACCCAGAGTTGCTTTCCACACCCTTCCGCCATGATGTTCTGCCTCACCTTGGGCCCAGAGCCCAACCAACCTTGGACTGAACCTTTGGAATACTGAGCCAAAATAAACTTTTCCTCCTCTAAGTTGTTCTTGTCAGTTATATTGGTCACAGCAACAAAAAGCTAACTAAAACACTACCATAATGCTACATAAATGCTAACTATTCTGACTGTACAAGTTGCTCTAATACCGTCCTACGTGGAAATCCAAAAGAAATGTGTAATAATTAGGAGAAAGTATGTCAAGGAATAGCAAACCGCCATGGCTGCTCTGCAGAGTTCTGAAGTTACCACACCGGACAGGAAAGAAAAGACCAGCCAAGGAAATCTCCATCGCGATTTTCGACAATTGGTTTCCACTGTGAAAAGTGGTGATGACAATAGCTATGTCCAAGAAGAAAACCGACACTTACAAAGGTGACATTAAACAGAAGACTTACTTTCCAAGAAAAATTCAAGAGGAAATAGCAATTGCCTGTGTTTGAATCTCCTTTCTCATCTTGCTTTTCTGATGTTTGGTAAAATAGCCTAATCATGAAAATGGTGATTCCACACAGCTCTCTCCCGTGGAAGAATTCTTATTAACATCTATTTTAAAAAATTTAAATCCAGAGGAAAATATATCAGAAGACTAAGATCAATTGTTAATAACTGTTAATAAGTCATATTGGCTCCATTCATATTGTTGATTTATCACTCTATTACCAATAGGTACAGGTATTTGAGCAAAATGATTCAACATTCTTGAAGTAAAAAATAAACAGGCTAGTTAAACATACCCTGCAGTTGTCATCGATGAATATTTCAGACGTGGAAAAAAGGGAATGGTTGATGTAGATGCTGTTATCAACTCTGGATCAGAAAAAAAGAAAAGAAAATTGGCAGATATTTCCTTGAGAAATTGTAACCTTTGAACAAAACAAAAACTGATAAAGATTTTAGTTGGAATTAAATTATGGCATAAAAATCACTTGTGAGTTTTGCTAAGAATAGAGTCATACATCATGCCAGAGCAGTCTAAGCAAGGGCACACGAGTAATTAGTGCTCAGAGTTCCAGATAAAGTCCATTTCCTAAATGAATATTGAATTTGGAATTTTTATTAGCATGTATTAATTATACATATTAATTGGTTTCAGTGTGACATTTTAACACATGCACACCGCATGCCTTGATCAAATCTAGGCTCTGATTTCCCACTTCCCAACCTCTTAAGACCACCCTTCTACATTCAGGTCAACATTGTTTAGCTTCGACATATGAATGAGAACTTTAAATACACGTCTTTCTTTGTCTGGCTTGTTCACGTAACAAAATGTTTTCCTGTTCCATCCATTTGGCTGCAAATGACAGGATTTCATTCTTTTGAATGGCCAAGAAATATTCCATTGTGCATACACACAACGCTGTCTCTACTTATTCCTCCACTGTAGGCACTCCGTATCTTTGCTATTGTGAATATGTCGCAACACACACGGGCATGAAGGTATCTGCTTGGTATGCTGACTTCTTTTCTTTGGGATATATAGCCAGAAGTGGAGTAGCTGGATCGCATAAAGCAATGCCCTTACACCCAATGATCACACAAATGCAGAGTAGTCTCCATCAAGACCAAGTGTTTACCTATGAAAGCAGAAACCACTTAGTCACAAAAACTCAAGTAAGGAGCAGGTCTTAGTATAATGGCCACATTTTTCTATGGGAATTAGAAACAATAAGAATCTATTGGGCCTACTTATTTTTTGAGATTGCCATTAATCTTATGAGATTAACAACTGTCTAAAGTGATCCTACAAAGAACAGACAAAGAAAATCAAAAGCACTCAACCCAACCCCAGCCCCCTGGGCACTTGAACCCCCAGCTACAACTCACATGGCCACATGATGCTGTATGCAGATTATCTGGGCTGCACTGCAGAGAGGTGGCTGTATCTGATGACATCCGTGGAAGGAATGGCTCAAGCCATTCCGACCAGACCACTTGTGTGCCTACCACAAGCCCCTCACAGTGCAGCTCTGACCTCAGCAACCACACCACCTGAAGGCATGGGTGAACCGAAGCCTTCTGTGAAAACAGAGGGGTTCCCTAATTATCAGGAAAGTTGCCAGAATCAAATGAAGCCACTTGCGTCAAATCCTAACAAAAGGGAGCTAGGAGGCCACATTTACAGGGCAGGCCAGCACTTGCAGGGGGACCCTGACCAGCAACAGATGTTTCCACCAGTAAGCAAAAGCCGACTCCTGAAATAAGCTCTTGTCCTAAAAATTTCTGTTTTAAAAGAGCTTACCTGGACTTCTCCCTTAAAAAAAAAAAAAAAAAAAAAAATCTTCTGCTTGCCCATCCGCTTCATGCGCACCCACGGCATGCATATCCCAGACTGAAATCCCCTTCCAGTCCCAAAACTCTCTTTACTAAGATAGCTGATCTCTTTGTCAGGTGTTTCACTTTGACATTTTGCTGGCTCTTTTAGCTCAACACCTGAGAAATCACCCTGACCTGAATAAACCCTTGGAAGGAGCCACAATGCAGCGGTCACACAGGAGGGTGACACTGAGGACCAGGAAGGTGACATGGTTCGGTCTTGGAGTTTGGCTGCCAATTTTAGACACACCCATAAGGGACTGGGGAAAGGCAGAGGCAAGGCAGATGCCCTGCTGTGATTACAGCTGCTAGCTACCAGAATGACCCAGGTGTCCCCAGCCCACGGAGCAGCAGGAGGATGCCTCAGAGAGAACAGATCCCCACAGGCTGAGTGGATCCTGCAGAGCGGGAACTCAGCTCTTATCCCAGGGAAGCGCTCTGCGCCAGCGCAGCGAGGCTGGGGAGCACAGAGCCAGGGGGGCGTTCTCCTGCCAGTGACCCTTGGAAGCAGCCAAGTGTGTGGAGGGCTGGGGGTGCTTAGCACTAGACCCTGCGTCTGTTCACTGGAGGGACAGAGACACTGATGAGGGAGCAGGGAAGTGTGGACATCGAAACACTGCTCTCTCCACTTCCCCGATTGGGTACCAAGGAGGCCTTCTGAAGTCTGCACTGCAGCCCATCTAAGAGGATCTGTGAATACTCTGAGTGTTGGGACTGGAAAGGACAAGTGTCCCTGGGAAGGACAGAGTGTGATTACAAAACCCATCTCCTCTCCAGCGTGCTACCCTGCACACATAGGGGAAGCATCGATGCGAGCAGTCCCTGTTGTTTAGGGGGACAGGGAGAAAAAGAACAAGAGTAGCTGGCGTGGGCAGAAGAAAAGGATGACATCAGCTTTACACTTTGGAAATGTAGCTCAGCACGCAGAAGTTTATGTGTCCTATTCCAGAGCCTGCCTGAGAAATGGCAGCTGAAAACCTGAAGCCAAGATCACCAATTATGGCCCGACGCTGCCGTCCCCTTCACTTGGCGTGGGTGGGGGCCAGGGCCCACGCTGCCATGCAGAGGCTTCCAAGCTGCTTTGCAAATCCGTGGCGACTCCCCCAGTCCCATGGGTCACAAACCACTTCCACTTCTCTATCTACTTCTTTTAAGGTATCCATTTTACTTTTTGATTGATAAATCATAATTATGTATATACTTATGGGACACAATGTGATGTCTCACTACATGCGCACAGTGGTGGCACAACTGAATAAAGTAACATTTTCATCTCACTTGCTAGTCCTTTGTATGGTGAGATATTTGAAGTAGACACTCTTAGTTATTTTGGAATTTTTTATACATGATTTTTGACTGTAATTGTGTTGCTGTGCAATGGATCTCAAAACCCATTCCCCCCATCCATCTGAAACCTGTCCCTTTCTGTCCATGACTCTCCATCCCTCCCTCCTTCCCTCTCTCCCAGTCTCTGGCAACCTTCACTACTGTGAGTTCAGCTTTATTAGATTCCACACATAAGTGAGATCATGCAGGGTCTGTTTCTGTCTGCCTTGCTCCAAATTCACCCATGTTGTCACAAATGACCGAATTTCCCCCTTCTTAAAGTATGAATAGTTTTATTTTTTTATTTTTATTTTTTTAAAGAAAGAGGGGACAGTGAGAGAGAGAAAGAGAGAAGCAGTTTTTTATTTAGTTTTTCATGTGACTTTCATTCCTCGGACACTTTGTTGTGTTCGTAGTGCTGGGGTTTGAACGCACGTACTTGTGCATGCTAGGCAAGCACAGAAACTGCCGAGCCACCGCTCCAGCCTCAAGGATGAATAGTTTTAATTGTAGTGCCGAAGCCTAACTTGAGATCGACCTTGTGAACAAATGTGCATTACTGAGCTCAGTACAGTATTGCTAAGGATAGGCTCGTGGGAGCAGAGCAGAGCTCTAGAATTTAAGCATCTTGTGTAACTCCAACTTTAGCCACTGGAACACCAGCTCCCTGTCCCCCCTCTCCCAGTCCCTGATACAACTCTCCTCCTCTGCTTCTATGCATCTGCCCATTTTAGAAACCTCATACAATATTGGTTTTTCTGTAACTGGCTTGTCTCGGTTAATGTAATTTCTTCCAGGTTCATCAGTGATATTCTTTTTGAAGGCTGAGTAATATATTCTATTCTGTGTTTGTGTGTATTTTATTCATCCATCAGTTCATCAATTGGCTCTTAGGTTGTTTCCTGGGCTTTTGTGAATAATGCTGCAATGAATGTGCGAGTGGAGATCTCTCAGATCATTATTTCAACTCTGGGGAATAAATACTCAGAGGTGGAATTGTTGGGCCATCTAACAATCATATTTTTAGTTTTTGAGGAACTGGAATTCTGTTTTTCTTAGTGCCTGCTTCACTTTATTCTCAGCAATAGTGTACGAGGGTTCCGATCTTTCCCAGCCTCACCAACACTTGTCATCTTTGCATTTTAATTGTCGCTCTTGTTGGCAGTAGTCATTCCCACAGGAACGAGAATCACTTCCAAATTTTACCATAAATATTTCTTACATTGCTTTACGTAGCCATCATGTTTCAGCGTTGGAGCACGTGTTAATAATGGTCTTCGGTAGAAAACGGAACTTCAAAACTCAATGGTTTGCAGTAGACTGTGGAGACCACCAGGAAGCTGACCTAATGTGAAGGAAAGACTGTGCTAATTAGGGTCACAATGACCAGGTTCAAATCCAAGCCCTGTCACTTAATAATTGTGTACTGCTTCACAAATCACATCCTCTCTGATCCTCTTTCAATGATTGGTTAAAAGAATTATAAGAGATAATGTGGGGCTGGAGAGGCGACTCTGTGGTAGAGTGCTAGCCTGGCTTGCACAAGGACCCAGATTCAATCCCCAGCACCAAATACACAACTAAGTGGAGGAAAAACAAAATCCAGTTGAAAAAATAAGATTACCTCTCTCTCTTAAAAAAATAAAATGTGTACAAAAGATCTTTAGAAACCATGAGATACCACAAAATAGAAGAAAATATTAATATGAGAGATATTTGAGCAAGCTAAAGTCAGCTGTGCAGTTTTTGAATACGCTTCTCTTTTTCTCCCCACTTATTCTGATTTTGCCTTTCACTTAAGATGTATTCAGAGATGGGGGCAGACATGGTCTGTAAGGAAGCACATCTCTGAATTATAATTGTGCTTCTTGATCCAGAAAGTGTATCCTAAATACAGAGGCAAACTGAGATTAGTATAGTATGAGAGAAGTAGCTCCATTTAGCAAATTTATATTGAGGACAAACTAGGTGACCTAGGTGACAAAAAGAAATCATTGTGTCCGGCACAGCCCCTTTACTCAAGAAGAGAATCAGAGGAAGAAACAGAAAAGCCAAGGAGAAAGGGAAGAGGGGGCTTTGGGAGCCATGCACACACTTGCTTGGCCAATCTCTGTTTATTAAACATTAGTTTCATTACTGTGAGCACAGAGTTGATGTTCAGGGATGTACAGGGAGTTTCCAGTCTTATGGGGCGCATAGTCTACTTGGGGGTCCAAATATGCAAACAAATTAATTCACCAGACTATCCTGGATATTACTGCAGACAACCCAGAGTATCCTGAGCCTTAGACCTCCATCCCAGATCTCTAGCTTGACTCCAGGTTTAAATAGTCAACTGCCTATGTGAGAGCTCCACTGTGACATTTATGTGTTGCTCAGCTTCACTGAGCCCCGGCTTCCTTCCCCATCAAAAGCTGCTCGCCCTCATCAGTAGAGTGAATGGATGGGGGAGGCAGGAGAGGGAAGGTGCTGGGGATGAAATTAATCAAATTGTTTTGTGCATTATGAATATGGCATCAGGAATCCCACTTTTATCTTTTTTGTTAAGAAATTTATTTGTTAAACAATCAAATAAGCTTCTAACAAATTAATATAATATATATATATATAAATTCTGAAAATTAGATTTACCCCCAAGAACCTCCCCCCAATTACTCTCCCTTTCTACCCCCTCCTTCCCAATACATCTCTACGAATGCCTTAGGTTGTGGGTCACTACACCTTTTCAGGATTTAAAACATGAGAATTGACCTCCTTTCTCAATGCCCAGGGTCTAGCTCCAGCCTCCACAGATGAGTGAAGACATTCGACCCTTGGATCTCTGGGTTATGCTGACTTCACTCAGCACAATTTCTTCCGTTGCTGTCCATTTACCTTCAAAGGCTGCAATATCATTGTTTCTAATTGCTGAGTAGAACTCCATGGTATAAATGTACCACAGTTTTTGGATCCATTCATCTAGTGAGGGACATCTGGGTTGTATCCATGATTTAGCTATTGTAAATTGAGCTGCTATGAACATAGATTTTGCTGTGTCACTGTAATGTGCTGATTCTAAATCCCCTGGAAATATACCCAGAAGAGGAATAGCAGGATCATATGGTGGGCTCATCCCTAGTTTTTTGAGGATTCTCCACACTGCTTTAGAGGGGCCGTACCAGTCTGCAGCTCCACCAGCAGTGTGTTAGTGTGCCTATCTCTCCACCACCCCTCCAGCATCTATTATTGTTTATTTTTGCACCAATATTTTTTTAAAAATTAAAGCTGCTCCTCTTGCTGGATTCTACATGGCAGGAATTAACAATCCCAACTTTCCAATTGCTCCAGCTCAAGGTCGTCCTAACCTCCTCTCCCTCTCTGTCTCCCCACCCTCCTTTCCCTCCCTCCCTGTGTGTGCCTCTTCCACTGCCACATCTCACCTGCGCTCTGCAGGCTCCACTCTCAGAACACATCTGAATTAAGCACTTCTCACCACCTCCGCTGCTGTTACCCTTTCCATTTCCTGGACTACTGCACCTGCCTCTTACCTGACCCCTTGCTGGCTACCTTTGAAGAAGTACAGCCTACTCGCAACACAGCGGGATGATCCTTTTAAAACCTGGTTCAGATCATATTAGTGTTCTGCTCGAGACTTCCCGATGGCTGTCTGCCATTGAGTGAGGAAAGTCCGAGTTCCTGTACTTCTGATCCCATCTTCTGATTTTCCTCGTTAATCCTGTTTCCCACACAATGGCCTCCTGGCTATTCCTTTAAAGTGTCAAGCGCATACTTGCCACCAGGTATTTGAAATTGTTGGGCTGTCAGCCTGGAGCGCTATTTTCTCAGATACCCAAGGGGCTTGCTCTTTTATTTCACTCAGGTCCCTGTTCAAATGTCACCTTATCGAGGAGATTTCCTGACCATCCAACATAAAATAGCATCCCTTCCCTGTAATTCCAAGCCCACTAATTTTGTTTCATTTTATTCCCTATCCTAAATCACACACTGATATATTGCATCTTTAGGTTTTTATTAGTTGTCTTTCTCGCTCTACTAGATTGCAGACTCCAAAAGAACAGGGACTTTATCTGTTTTATTCAGCAAGGTATATTTAAGTGATAGAAGGGTGTGTGGATATATAGTTAAGTCTCTACAAATCTGATTAAAGTAATGAATTTAAGGAGTGGCATAATTTCTATATGATTTTGGAGTAATTCATGAAAGGATACATATAACATTGATCTTTAAATGTTGTCTTGAAAAATGATTATAAGTAAACTCCCCATATTTATGGGGGTTATGTTCCAAGAAAAATACTGTAATCATGAACAGTACCAAACCCAATATATACTATGCTTTTTGTATATGTACGCAACTATAGTAAAGTTTAACTGATCAATTAGCTTCAATAAGCTGGACACAGTGTGGCATCCCTTTAATTCCAGCAACTCAGGAGGCTGAGGTAGGAGGTTTGCAAGTTTGAGGCCAGCCTCAGCAACTTAGTGAGGCCCTACGCCACTTAGTGAAACCCTATTTCAAAACATAAAAATAAAAAAATAAAGGGCTGAGAATGTGACTCAGTGGTAAAGCACCACTGGGTTCAATACTCAGTACCAAAATAACATACAATAAAGTAAAATAAAGCTCAATAAGAAATTAAACAATAGTAGCCAATAACAAAATTATAGTAATATTGTATAAAATTATAGTAATATAAAATTTGTACTCTAGGGCCACCATCAAGTGAAAGAAGGGTGATTTGAACATTTGACTGTAGAAACGCAGCAGTTACTCTTATAACAAAGAGGGCTGCTGAGGGACTGACGACCAGGTAGCAGACACAGCATGGATATGTTGGACAAAGGGTGATTCATGCACTAAGCCAGTGGAGCAGGACAGTGAAGGATTTCATCATGCCACTCAGAATGGCCTGAAATATGGATTGTTTACTTCTGGAATTTTCCATTTAATATTTTTGGACTGTGTGTAACTGAAAACACAGAAAGCAAAGCCATAGATCAGGGAGTCTACTGTGTGTGTTTATAGGTAGACAAGGTCAAGACAGCCTGCCCAGCAGAGTGATGGGCATGTGCACAGGCGTGGTGACCAGTTTTTGGATATCAACCAGGTCACTCTGTTTGAAGCCCAGTATGTAAACAAAAGAAGAGAGAGGCAAACAGATCTAGTCCTAAAGAATCCTCCACATCCTTCTCAGGACTCCGGGCTTAGGTAAGGAGAGCATATGAAAAAAAAATTAAGTAATGCAAAGAGGTGCCCAGTTTTACAATTTAGGAGGAATGATGGATTGGTAAGCAAAAAACCTGAACAAAGAAGTAGCATTAGCAAGCTTGCAAATATCAAGTTAAAAAGCCACTGTAGTAGGAATGAATATAAGAGAGACGCTAATGAGGAAAATGTGGCAAGAGACTAAGACCTGAAAGAAAAGGAATAGACGAGGATGTCACCTGGACACCTGACTTGGGTAATTGGATAAGTTGTGGTGACGTATGTCAACATTAGCAAGCATTAGGAAGTTTCCAGAGGAGACATAAAATGTTAGAATATCAATGAGGGGTCCATCAAAAAAAAAAAAGTCCTTACTTCATTGTTGAAGGACATCTTTTCTGGATGTAGAATTCTAGAATGGTCATTGTTTTCTTTTAGCCTCTTAAACATGTTGTTCATTGGCCTTTTGGCTTTCTTCACTTTTGATGAAATGCAGCTCTCAGTGTTAGCCTTCCTGTTTATTTTTACTTTTTTTAATTTGTTTGACATAGTCTTACATATTAGGGAATCGTTGTCACATATTCATGCGTACATGGATAATGACAAAGTAAGTTAAGACCGATTCTAGTCCAGGATCTCCCCACTTCGTCCACTCCCTGCTCTCATGTTTCCTCTGTAATACCCCAATGTTATAGACAGAAATAAGCATATTCATGCATATTAATTTTCGAGATTTCTGAATTTCTCTGTCTGCCTGTGAATAGTTGGGCTTTTCATGAGAGTTCAGAGTTTCCAGTTAACATTGATAACCCCCATAATCCCTCCCCTCTCTGCCTCCCTCACTTGCCCCCACCGTTTGTAGTTATGGTTCCCCCAGTTTATGTGAAATTTCAACTATGCTTGAGTTTATTATTTAAACTTAACTAACTTTCATCCTGTCTTAGATTTTACTCTAGCTTCCACATATGAGAGAAAACATTTGACCCTTAAGTCTCTAAGTTTAGGACATTTTCCATCTCCATCCATTTGACTGCAAAAGCCATGATATCATTCTCTCTAATAGCAGAATATATATTTGAATCCACTCATCCAGTGAAGGACATCTGGGTTGATTCCGTAGTTTAGCTATTGTAAATTGAGCTGCTATAAATATTGATGTATCTGCGTCTCTGTAGTATGCTGATTCTAGCATTTTTTGGAAAATACCAAGGAGTAGGATAACTGGGGCATAAGGTGGTTCCAACCCAAGTTTTTTGAGGAGTCTCCACACTGCTTTCCAGAGTGGATATACAAGTTTGCAGTCTTACCAACAGTGTGTTAGTGCTCCTTTCTACCCACATCCCCTCCAGCATCTGTTATTGTTTGTATTCTTCATTTTTGCCATTCTGACTGGAGTAAGGTGGAATCTCAGTGACGTTTTGATTTGCATTTCTTTGATTGCTAGGGAGGTAAAACATTTTCTCTTGTATTTATTGACTTCTTATACTTCCTCTGTTGATAAATTTCTATTTATCAATCCATTTATTTATTGGATTATTTGTGGTTTGGTGTTCAGTTTTTTGAGTTCTTTGTATATTCTGGGTGTTAGTCCCCTGTTGAGGCATAGCAGGCAAAGATTTTCTCCCATTCTGTGCTGCTTTCTTGACACTTGACTAATTCTTTAGCTGTGCAGAAGCTTTTCAGTTTAATGGCATCCCACTCATTTATTCTTGGCTTTAATTCTTGTGCTATGGGAATCTTGTTAAGGAAGGAGGTGCCTTCACCTATGTGATGGAGTCTTAATCCTATTTTTATTTCCAGCAATTGTATAATTAGTTGCTGATTTAATTTCTAATTGTTTGATCCATTTCAATTTGATTTTTGTTCAGAGTGAGAAATAAGGATCTAATTTCAGTTGTCTGCATACAGCTGTCCAGTTTGTCCAGTACCATTTGTTGATAGGCTGTCTTTCCTCCACACTCTATTTTTGGCCCCTTTGTCAAATATTAGATGGTTAAGGATTTGTGGGTTTGTCTCAGTATCTTCTATTCAGTTCTGTTGGTCTCATGTCTGTTTTGATACTAATACCATGTTGTTTTTGTTACTGTAACCCTATAGTATAATTTCAGGTCAGGTACTGTGCCACCTCCTGCTACCTCTTTCCATTTATGAAAAACTCATAGCCAACATTATATTTAATGGAGAAAGACTGAAAGCATCCCCATTAAATTCAGGAATAAGACAAGGCTGTCCACTCTCACCAGTCTTATTCAATATAATCCTTGAAACCCTAGCCAGAGCTATCAGACAAGAGAAAGAAATCAAAGGAATTCTAATAGGAAGAGAGGAAGTCAAGTTATCTCTGTTTGCTGATGACATGATCCTATACCTTGCAGACCCAAAACCCTCAATCAGATGGCTTCTAGAGCTTATAAATGAATTTAGCAAAGTGACTGGTTACAAGATCAACACTCATGAATCAACAGCTTTCCTATGCTCCAGCAGCAATTCTGCCAAGGAAGAAATCAGGAAATCTTTCCCATTCACAATAACCTCAAAAAGAATAAAATACTTGGACACTAATCAAACAAAGGATATTTGGATCTCCACAATGAAAACTATCAAACATTTTTTAAAAAAGAAATTGATGAAGACCTCAGAAGATGGAAGAAAATTCCATGTTCTTGGTTAGGCAGAATCATTATAATTAAAATGGCCATTCTGCTGAAGGTCCTGTACAGATTCAGTGCAATCCCCATCAAGATACCAATGACATTCTTCATGGAGAGAGAAAAAGCAATTCTTAAATTCATTTAGAATAACCGGAAGCCAAGAATAGCCAAAACATTGCTAAACTTGCTGTTTTTGTTTTTAAAAGACATGAGCACCCTCACCCCCACTTCTGAGTACTTTAATGATATTAAGATTTTTAATTTAATTAATTTGACAATTAATTTTTAATTTAATTATTTGCCTCTATGTTTATCTTGTTTAATATTTGCTAAAGTTTTGAGTTTTAAAACATCTAACTAACTGCTTTTCATAGATCTTACTCACCTGCTAAAATTATCCAAGTTCACATCCACTTCATTTTTCCTGGTCTATATTCTCAAGCATAATAAATGTACTCTTAATGAAGTCCTTGCCTAGTACCACCAGTATATTGATCATATAGGGATCAGCATCTATTGCATGATTTTTATGTCACTCATTGTTATTGTTTTTTCATATTCATTAATTTTTTTTATTTTTTTCAAGCTATTGTATACTAAAAATACCACAGTGATTCACTCATAGGACACCTGTGCCAAGGACACTGCCAGAACCAACTCGCCCAGGTGCTGCATGGGATCCAGGCCTCAGACACATCATATCCAAAATGTACAAGGAAAATCAAGGAAAGAATATTAAAAGCTGCAAGAGAGAAATGCCAAATCACATACAGAGGCATACCAACAAGGATCACCTCTGACTTCAGTTCATACTCTAGAAGCAAGAAGATCCAGGAAGGAGATCTTTCAATGTCTGAAAGGCCACAACATGCAGCTGAAAAATACTCTACCCAGAAAAATTCAGCTTCAAATTTGATGGGAAAATAGGAATTTTTCATGATAAGACCAAACTAGCGGCGCTCATGAACAAAAAACAAGCATTACAAAGAATCCTTAAAGATATACTCCAGATAGAAGAATAAGCAAACACTTCTGAAAACCCACAGAGAAAATTCAAATAAAAGTGCCTGCTAACAAAAAACAATCAAGATAGCACAGAACTCACAAGTAAAACACAGTGACATGAGCCACAACCACATAACTATCATAACACTGAATGTGAATGGACTCAACGCACCAATCAAAAGACAAAGATTGGCAGATTGGATCCAAAAACAAAATCCAACAAAAGGCTGCTTACAGGAAACCCACCTTACTGCCAATGAAGTTCACAGATTGAGGGTGAAAGGATGATTAAAAAAAAAAAGAAAGAAAGAAAGAAAAAAAAAAACCCAAAGTCTACAAGGAGTATGGCCCAAGAAAACAAATTGGAGTTGCAATACTTATATCAGACAAAGTAGATTTCAAACATAAATTAATCATATGAGATAAAGAAGGCCACTACATCCTAGTAAGGGAAAAAGATAACAGGAAGATACAATCATAGCAAATTTATACTCTACAAACATCAAAGCTCCCCAATTATGTGGATGAAGTATTCCATGACATAAAAACACTTGTAGACCTCAACACAAAATACTGGGAAATTTTAATATTTCTCTATCACCAACAGACAAATCATCAAAGCAAAAAAACAATAAAGAGATCTCCAACCTAAACAACTCCATAAATCAGATGGACTTAACAGACATCTATGGAATATTCCACCACAAATTGGCCAAGTATGCCTTCTTCTCAGCAGTGAGATCCTTCTCCACAATAGATCATATTCTAGTTCATAAAGATCAGGGACAATCATATTGTTACTACATATGCATCTATGATTGTCCAACCACACACTCCTCAATAAAATTTTAAAAAAGGTGAACTTTTAAAATTTCTTTATTTTTATTTTTATTCCAAAGAAAGCATTAACCACAGCTCACATCCAACCTGGAAGGAGCAATCTTAACTTATTTAAATTTATAGTTATCTTCATGATTTATCTTGGAATCATTAGCAAAAAAACCCCAACAACAATAACAAAAAAACTTTCTCTCTGCTATTATTTCTGATTCATTATTTGTCATATAATTTAAGTGGGCCCTAAACCAGAACATCTGAATACTGCAACTGAAATTCATGACAAGCACTAAACCATTAGAGATTGCTGCTTCAATAGGCCAAACAGTGGAACACAATAGTATGTCCAAAAATGAATCTAAAGAGATGCCCACATTTAGTATATGACAAAGTTAGCATTTCAAATTCATGAAGAGAAGTGAATTTTGAGGTAAATGGTGCTGGGATAGCCAAAGAGACATTAGAAAAAAAAATAGGCTTTTCCATATCATTTACCTTACCTTAAAACAAATTCAAAATTCATACATATTTAAACACAAAAGAAAAGAAAAAAATAAAACCAAGTAGGACATTTATATGTGTATGTATATATCTGGAGATATCTATCAATATCTGTCTATATCTATATTTATAGATGGATATAGATAGATATATCTACAGATAGAGACAGAGAGACAGATAGATCTGTCCTTGTATCTTCTCCTTATGCCTCCA
>PVKS010039440.1:0-17268 GCA_004027875.1 Aplodontia rufa | reverse complement strand
GTCCCCACCTCCACCTATGAGTGGAGACAATCGACCCTTAGATCTCTGGGTTAAGCTGATTTTACTCATCATGATCTCTTCCATAACCATCCATTTACCCTCAAAGGCTGCAAGGTCATTGTTTCTAATTGCTGTGTAATATTCCATGGTATAAATGTACCACAGTTTTTGGATCCATTCTTCCTGTGAGGGACACTGGAGTTGTTTCCATAGCCTAGCAATGGTTAATTGTGCTGCCATGAACATCGATATTGCTGTGTCACTGTAATGTGCTGATTCTAAGTCCCCTGGAAAGATACCCAGGAGTGGAATAGCAGGGTCGTATGGTGGAGTCATCCCTAATTTCTTAAGGATGAGAGAATCAATTTTATTTAATTTTTCATATGCCCTTCATTGCTTCGACACTTTGTTGTTTACATGGTGCTGGACATTGAACCCATGCCCTTGCACATGCCAGGCATGCACCATAATTGCTGAGCCAGTGCTCCAGCCCCTATAGAACAATTTTTATGCTACATGGAAAGAAATGGTGTATGGATAAAAGAACCCAGAGGATGCTGATCTTGTATGGTGAATGAAATTACGAGTGTTTAAAAATAGGATCCATTATATTTTCATTGGCTTCAGTTAATATAGAGACAAAGAAAAAACTAGAGATGACTTCATGAATGGCCTCTAACTGCTGACCTTTTATGCTCAGGAATCCTAATTAAGATTTGAAGATTCCATGCATTTCTTCTGATTTTAAATTGCTAGCCTGTGCAACATCTGCACTTTTTCAAATATCCTTTCCATATTTTATTGAGGGTGCCACATTAATTATGGTGCAGGTTTATCACATGCATAAATAAATCAGTGGTGAAAGCTCATAAAATATTAATTAAGAAATAGTTAAATATTGAAAATATTAAAATACTGGCTTATGATACATTTATATTTATAGGAGCTTTATGGCCAGGGTGGTAGCAAAAAAAGAAAAGAAATTCAAAGTTTCTGACTAAGAAAATCCCCAGGCAGTAATTTTACTGCTAGAAATCCCTTAAACTAATATTTGACATTTTATGATCTTTATATGATCCCATTATGATTTATAGGCTTTGAAAATTTTATAGCACCCCCATTAACAGATATTGGTAACTGCTGTGATTCCAAAATACTCTTGCAATGATTTGGAAAATGTTATGCAGTAACACTAACTGAAAGTATTTACAACCATGTTCCTCATTACATGTTGATAAAGTATTGTCTCATGAAAACAAATTCAACCAAGTGAAGAGGCATTTGAAAAGAAATTTATATGCTACAGGAATGTTTTATGGGAATTTATTCTGAGGATATTTTAAAGAACCATAGAAAGT
Organism: Aplodontia rufa; assembly: GCA_004027875.1. Classification (NCBI taxonomy): domain Eukaryota; kingdom Metazoa; phylum Chordata; class Mammalia; order Rodentia; family Aplodontiidae; genus Aplodontia; species Aplodontia rufa. The sequence goes on along the minus strand of PVKS010039440.1, from coordinate 15,910 downwards.
TCAGTTAAAAATTTCCTAATATTTTTCTTTCATTCTTTCTGTGGGTAAATAAATGAAGAAAGCAATACAATAACAAAAAAACTGTGTACAAATATTATTTAAAAGCTCACCATGCCACTTTAAGAAACTCAGTATGTCAATTTAAAAACTTCCTATTCTATGTGCATCCAACTAGCTTCACCAAAAGAAGAAGTTTATTGATAAATATATCTGAAAATGGAACAGAAGTTCTGCCTTGTATCACAGATATAGGGGCTCAGGGAACTTTATAAAGTGATGTGTGACTTATTTTGATATGTATCAAAATTTTCAAGAGTTTGGTAGATGGGGAGAGGAACAAATAGATGGGTAGATGTATTGTTTAATGTTAATTTTAAAATCTAGGTGGTAGACAATCAGATGATCACTATAAAGTTGCTCCATTTTTTTGTACAAATGAAAATTTTCATGATGAAATGCTGTGGAATATGTCATAAGATATTATCTCTCCCTTGTTTTTTCTTAGTGTGTCAAAAACATTTATATTAATAGTAGACTAAATGCTTTCAGGTAATTATAGCAGAAATGATAAGAATGTTCCTATCAATCTCTAGGAAAAGTTTTAGTGAATTTCATTGACTTTCTTTGAATCACACATCTACCTCTGAACTACTCATTACAGTTGGAAGGTTGCAATATTCTGATTGGCTGGAACTGAGTCACATGTTCCATTCTGGTATAAAGTGGCTTCCATCCCAGAACACTGAGAGTTGAAGGGATGGACATGCTAATCTACCTAATCACCTATTATGGCTTATACATTTGGTGACCCCTAAAACTCATGTGTGAGACAATGCAAGAAAGTTTAGAAGTGAAATGATTGGTTACGTGATCCTTAGCCTAATCAGTGCTTTGATGCCCTGATAGAGATTAACTGGTGGATACAGTAGGTAGGTAAGATGTGACTGGAAGAGGTGGATCATTGGGGATATAACTTTGGAATAAATATTTTGTCCCTGGAGAGTGGAGCACTCTTTCCCTCTCCTGAGCTGTTTTCCTCCACCACACTCTTCCACCATGATATTCTGCCTAACCTCAGGCCCAAAGCAACAGAGTCAGCCATCTATGGTCTGATACCTCTGAAACTGTGAGCCCTAAAATATACATTTCCTCCTCTAAAATTGTTCTGGTGCAGTCTTTTGGTCACAGCATCAAAACAACTGACTAAAGGATCACCACAATTTCCAGTGAGTTGGGGACACTAGTGATTTAAAATTCAATTCCTGGATAATCATTCAGATTTGATATGTAGAACATTATACTTATGCTGAAACAAATTCTCATCTTAGACCTGTAGCTACTGTCTGGTCATAAAGCATTATCTATCCTTTCAAATGATTCTGTAACATAATGCAAATTAATGCAGTCTTAGGCATTCTACTTATTTTTTGGAAGGCAGTGGTGCTCTGAGAAAATCTGCAACAGATGAAATGAATACAAGAGTATTCCAAGATTTTTGTATATAAACACTGGCTCTGAAAAGGGTGGGGGAAATGCAGAAATACTGCATTCTATACGACAACTAAGAAAATGATTTCTAAACATCTTTATTGCTGGTCTCATTACAGTGAATACTTGCTTTGCAGCTTTGTTTCAGAAACATGGCATGGCTCCCAAGTAGGACTCAGATAGGAAAAGGGAAGGTTGTTTTAACCAGATCCCTAGGATGAAAATTTGTCCTAGAAAGTCAAAGTTGCATGATTCCTGTGGTACTGGAAAAGCAAATCTCAATCTTTGACATTAGTTACAAAATTAAATTCTAGTCTGGGTTTCTGGAAAATAACTGTGACCAGATTTGTATGAGAAGATGCTGGTTCAAGCCTAAGAATAATTTTATGCAACTAGCTGAAAGTAAACATCTTGATTTTTAACCCTGAGGCATAGTAGATTATTTGAGGATCAAGCAAATGTCTGTGTGTGGAGATTATGGAACAGGTATGCAACAGATCAATCAATTAATGGCTAGATATGCATAGACACTGAAATTTTAAACCTCAACCTATGAAGAATTCATTTGCATCATTTCTGTTAGATAGGCCACAAGTTTTATTTCCATGCATGTTCTTACATGCCAACTCTGCATGAGTTATTACGAATAATGTTCACCCTATTTTATAAATGAGACAATTGAAATTTTGCTAAGTTGAAATGTCTTGCTAATGTCTACTACATAGTATTCAGTAGGTTTAACCTCAAATTAATGTATTAATAACTTTGAGGATCAAAATAGCATGAACATACAGTATAGATATTATAATTAAGAAAAACTCTCCTAATTTTTTAATATATGTATTATATCTTCCCCAACTCCAAAGGAGAGATAAAAGTCCAGTGAAGATTTTTATTATCCCCTTTTATACTTAGTTCTGAGGTCAAGAAAAATACTATATGCTGTTAGCATCCTTAAAAATATAGCATACCTAGCTAGGCATGGTGGTGCATCCCTGTAATCCCAGAGACTCCAAAGGTTGAGACAGGAGGATTGCAAGTTCAAAGGCAGCCTGAGCAACTTAGTGAGGAGCTAAGCAACTTAGTAAAACCCAGTCTCCAAGCAAAAATAAAAAATAAAAAAGAGGGGTTGCTGAGGATGTTGTTCAGTGGTTAAGTGGACCTGGATTCAATCCCAGATACAAAAATACATTTTTTGAACTCACGTCTTATGCATGCCAGGCAAGTGCTGTAACTGCTGAGCTACCTTTTCAGTCCCCCAAAATATATCTTTATAGCATTTCCTCATAATAGATTTTTCCTATTTATGATGGTCAATTTATCTTTGTGACTGAGAATATTAAGTGTGATATTTTAACCAGAGTGAGATATGCACAGAGGAAGAATGCACCCCCTTTATTGAACACAATGCAGGCATCGATGTCTACAAAACCCTTGTTGCCATGCATGGCTTAGCCTCTTCTGCACCCAAGCACTTGTTTTTATTCTTCATGCTAAGGGTAGTTCTTGGTTCAATTATACTATTTTTCCCTTAGCCATAGACATTGGTGAATTTAGTTATAGATTTTTAGTCACAGAAGTACAGTTAGAATACTTTTTCAGCCAGACCACAAGAAAGACATAGTCCTATCAGTTAACAGATACCTACACATTATACATGTAATCTGGCTGTGATCACATTCTTGTAGTTAAGCTTGGTCATTAGATTTAGGATGCAACCTTCAGGCAAAATTCAGAGAAGCATGCCATGTCTTTGTCCTTCTGGATTTTGCCACACTCTATGGCAGTAAGGCTTCTCAGCTGTTGTTTCACATGAGTTTTAACTAAAGTCCTTTTTCTATATGTAGACAATGGGAGAACAGATGGCACTTTTTCCAGCATATCTTAGCCAATATTCCAGTCTGGACATGCAAGCAGTTCTTATTCAACAGTCCTGAAAAATAAATCATACAGTTCATCTCACTTGATTCATGTCAACTGCGTATTTCTGACTTAGCGCATCCTTGAAACAAGAGTACATTCTTAATTTCTGCTAATAGTGGCCACTGAGTTCCAACTGTATGCCAAATTTTTTGCACTTTGCATGTCTTATGCTAACACAAATTTGCTAAATAGACACTAATAATCTCTGCTTTATTTCTTTCTCTACTTCATTATTTATCTTTTTTAAAAAGTTTGATTATGGGCTGGAGCGGTGGCTCAGCGGTTTCGGCACTTGCCTGGCAAGCGCGAGGACCCGGGTTCGAACCCCAGCACCACATACACAACTAAGTGTTGGAGCAACTAAGGCCATGTGAAAAACTAAATAAAGTTGTTTCTCTCTTTCCTGTCTCTCTCACTGTCCCTCTCTCTTTAAAAAAAAAAAAAGTTTGATTATGAGAAAACTAAAAATAGATTTTAAAAATACATGATTGTATATATCAGAGTTTCACTGCACATCATACATTTAGCTTTTTTTCTGCACACTGTTTAATTCGTACATTGTAGTTCTACATAATGGTGGGATTTGTTGTTATGGATTTGTAAATGCACAAAATGTAACAATATTTGAAACCTTACTACTTAGTTTTAAGAGAAAAGTAAAGAGAAAACAAAAAGCAAACAAAACTAAGGTCTAATCCATAACCTTAGTGATTACGTAAACTCAAGTAAAAAATTGTACGTGTGAACATATTTAAAATGAGAATATCAGCAAGTAAGAGAAAAGCCATACATCAAACTAACAACGCTAATTTCACTGCTACGCGTAGGGAACATGGCTACCCTCATTCTGTACTCTTTATCTTTCAGTAGTATTTAAAGAATCAGTTCATTGCTTTTAAATGGAGAGAGACAGTGAGAGAGAGAGAGAGAGAAATATTATTTAGATTTCATGTGGCTTTTGTTGTTCTGACACTTCGTTGTGTACGTGGTGCTAGGATTCGAACCTGTGTCCTCACATACCAGGCAAGTGCTGTAACCGCTGAGCCACCGCTTCAGCCCCTAGACAAATATTCTTAAATTTACGGAACATGAAGGGCTAGATATAATATACACATCCCCACTACTTTGCTCAAGTGTTCCTTCCATATCCCATGTTGTACTTTTGAAAATACATCTGACCCCTGGTTGTTCTGATATCAAAATCTGTTGTTATGTACTTAGCCAATTTTATCAAATATGCTTCAGGTGTCTACTTCTGTGTCTCATACTGTGATATGTGCTTTACAGTTTGCATGTAAAACATAGAAATAGATGATGTCATCTCACCACTGTGATATTTAGTTTTGACTTTCATTGGTATAAACCACATGTGTTCATCAGATTAAGAACATGTTCAAATTTACTCTGTAAATTCGTGTAAGGTGAAGAGTTGTTGATGATCTGATTTCTAGGATACATATCTTCTCACTGGAAAGTTCTTGAAGGCACGTATAAAGGCACATCTACTGTTCCAACAGGTACTCTTGGCCACACCTCTGATTTCTGCTGTGCCTAAAGTGACACTTTCATGTCTGCCTTTTTGTTTTTGTTTTTATTTTTTTTTTCCTGCCAACAGTCTTTCACTTAAGTATTATGGCTGCATAGCTTCACTTTCTGCTCTAAGTCGGCTGATAAGCTGACACATGCAAGTTTCGGAAAGATGAGCTAATTTCCCTAGGGGTATCTCTTGACCTATAATGAGAAGGAATGGAGATGGGAGAACACATTAACTATTGGAAAAATATCTCTGCATCCCATGGTTCAAGTGGAAAATTCCTAGAGGTGTTCTGTAAGTTTCTCTGGAGGTCATGACATTATCAAGCCCCATTGACTACACAAACAGCCTCAGTAATGAATGCACCCTTTCATTGACTTTTTCTCCTTTGGTTTCACTTTCCCTCTTTCTTATTCCTGATGGCTTGGATTTTTCTCCCAGTTGATCATCCTATATCTGAGTCCTTGTCTCAAGCTTTATGTTTAGAGGAACCAAGATAATATAATAAACATTTTTGTATCCCATAAAATAACTTAAAAGCCAAGCGTAGTGGTGCATGCCTGTAATCCCACCAAATGAGGACGCTGAAGCAGGAGGATTGTAAGTTGGAGGTCAGTCTCAGCAATCTAGCAAGATCTTGAACAACTTAGCAAGAGATTATTTCAAAATAAAAGAAATAAAAAGGGTTGTGGATGTGGCTCGGTGGTTAAATGCCCGGGTAAATAAATAAATTATAATAATCAGTGTCAAGAACACCAAGTAATAGGCGGTAACAAACTGCCCTCCGTTATTTCCAAAAACTGCATTTACTGAGTTATTTTATTTCCTTTCCATCATTTTGATCATGGTTGTTTTTAGGAATAAACGATTATTTATATACCCAGAAAATCATCTGGTATAGCCCGTTTTAAAACTATTTTATTTGTATATCATGATTCTTAAATAAAATGTCACATAGAAGTTCAAATTTTTGATAGATATATAATAGTTGATAGATATATAATAGATGATAGATAGTATATAGGTAGAATGGAGTTCTGTCTTCTCTTTCCACACCACCTATGGCAGGGAACATTTTAAACTCTTCCTTAACTTCTATCTAAACTCCCATTGAACAGCACAGAAGAAGACAAGCTATTAGGAAAGCAGACAGAGAGAGCAGAGCAGGGTCTACCCCTGTGGACTGGTTTTGTAGGGAGTACTATGCCATATGGGAAGGAACTGAATAAAGAATGAAAGGATCTTATAACTGGGATGTGAGTAGAGAATAATATTGATTAAATAGAATCAGTGGGAATTAGGGGGTGAAGTCTTTGGTTGTTTTAGGGTGGTAATAAAGGGAAGTGTGGCTTTGAATAAGAACACTCCCTCCACTCTGTGAATTTGGGAAGAGGGTCCTATGCTAGGAGCAATGTCTGTTTCTCTTTAGGAAAATGTGATAGTTTTCTAGACTGCAGCTCATACATTGTGGCATTCATGTAACAAGTTACGTACCTCAGAAAAAAAGGAACTATCCAAGCTCAAAGAGATATCAGGACTCCAGTATGCCTTGTACCTATTTCTATTCCTTATGGCTCTTAGTCACTCATCAATCAAATAGGTCAAAGTTGAGGATCATCAAAATATACTTTCTACTTTTGAAAAACTGGGAAGGGTGATATAGATCAATATTTATGTAAAAGATTATCTAGTGGAAATGACTCTCCTAAAGTTGCACAGATAAATGTAAAGATACTCATTCTATATTTATTTAAACTAACAAGTCTTTTGCTCATATCACACTAGCTTCAATATCTTAAAAATTTTCAAGAAACGTAATTATTTTTAAGTTTCCTGGAAAGAATACAGGTATGACTACTGGTTTCTATCCATCAGTTCCATCTGTGAATCTACTCATGATCAGAGAGAACCTGGTGGATTATTGCTGCCTCTAGAACATAGGCTTGCTTGTTTATTTTATTTTCTCCAGAGAATCATGAGTTTATCATATCAAATTACACACATGCATACACAAAAAAATTAGTTTTATGTTTATCAATAGTCAAATTATACTAATTTGCACCTGAATTGGAGGAATTGGAGGTTAGTAAAATTTAGCAGAAACTAAAAATTAAATTCTAAGAATTTAACTGTTGTAAAATACTAGCAGATGCACCACATGTTTATAGCAAGGTTGGATGCTTGCTTAAGGCTGAACCTAGATCAGTCTAAGATTTGGGGGTTGGGAAAATGAGATGAAGTGCCCGAGAATTCCGGCAGCCAATGGGTTTTAAGAAATATCCATTCAGCTCTCTCCCTTCTTTCTCATTCACTCTTCTTTCAATCCTTCTTCCCAACGTGGTTAATTTATAATAGAATTACATAGCGTGCAAGCTCAAAGTAGTCATTAAAATCAGATAACAAAAGACTCAATGACTTTACCTTCTGTCTCTATTTGGCTTAAACTCAAGTGCTCTTTAAATACCCAGAATCCCAGGAATAAGGCCCTGAAGCTGAAATTCAATCCAAGACCGGCTTTTAGCAATACTGTAAGTGTGCCAAAGTTTGGATCTGGCTATGAAAATGTTGTCAAGACAGAGGTCATTTGGAAGAGTTGAGGATGACAAACAAAAAAATAAAAGGCTATTTGGGAATGGGACAGATGCTTGATGGTAGATCAACCTGTAGGTGATGGGAAGAAATCCAGCCAGACATAGAACATATGAAATAGACAGCAAGAGAGAGTAGAGTACAAGAAGCCAACCTGGTAAGCAGAAGCTAAACTTTTATACTGTCACTTATGACAGTAATAAGCGAGCTTATCAGTTAGTATTTGTCTCCTATTCTAAGATGTGTTCTTTAAAAACAAGAGAGTGACAGTGAGTGAAAGATAGAGAAAGAGAGAATCAATTTTTATTTAGTTTTTCATATGGCTTTTGTTGCTCCGAGACTTTGTTTTGTATATGGTGGTGGGGTTTGAACCTCCATACTCGTGCATACCGGGCAAGTGCCGTAACCGCCGAGCCACCGCTCCAGCCCTCTATCATATATTTTTGAGGGCAAGAGATTGGTCTAATTCACTTCCACATTTCACTCTTGGAATGTGGAATATAGTAAATGACCCATACTACTTTTTTTTTTTTAAGAGAGAAGGACAATGAGAGAGAGTGAGACAGAGAAAAACAATTTTTATTGAGTTTTTCACATGCCTTTCGTTGTTTTGACATTTAGTTGTGTTCCTGAGTGTTGGGATTTGAACCTGTGCACTTGAGTGTGCCAGGCAAGCACCGCAACTGCTGAACCACCGCTCTAGCCCCAACCCATACACTTTTTTTATGACAGTAATATCAAGCATGAATGGAGCGTAGAAAAAGAATGAGTGGTAGAATTCATACAATCTTCAGTGCTGCCCACCTCTTGCCCCACTGCCAGATCTTCTTCCTTATACAATTCACAAAGACTTCTAAGTGTTTAATATTTTCAGCATTTTCTTTCCTGAAGATTCTTTTACTTTAAATTTTTGCATAAGTCATCCAAAGAGTTATTTTTCTTCAGAGGGAAAATTAATGCGTTTTAGACATTGGTGCAATCTAAATAGGCTAACAAATGGTAAAAGGACAATTTTAAGATTAGAATTAAAATACGAATGGGAAATTATGAAAGTTGAATGATAGCAAAGATTAGCTCTAAAGTGTACTATCATGTTATCATGTAATCCCAGAATTGTAACCTATTACCCAACAGCAAATGTCAACTGTTGCACAGATGCCAAGGCATTTAGAAAATAAAACACATTAAAATGACATTCATATCTATCTTTTAAAATTACATTTTAACAGCTATTTTGAAAGATCCGAAGACCACTAAACACATTCAACAATGTACTAAGTACATTTAACAGTGTATTAAGGAGGTGGTCTGCTGTACTGACTTTGACACTTAAAAGGTTGAGAATTAAGAGTTGACAGCTTTGCTAAGCTTTAAGTTATTCTGTAATAAGTAAGGTAATGTTTTCTCTTTTCTTTACTTTTGGTACCAGAAGTTGAACTCAAGGGCACTTATCCACTAAGACACATCCCACATCCTTAGCCCTTTATAATGTATTTTTTAAATTTTGAGACAGGGTCTCACTGAGTTGCTTAGGGCCTAAGCTACTGAAACTGGCTTTGAACTTGCAATTCTCCTGCCTCAGCCTCCTGAGCCACTGGAATTACAGGTGCACATCACTGATCCTGGCTGTAATAGCTTCTTAAAACACACAGTGATTTTCAAATAAGTTACCTACTGGCTGGAATGCAGGCGAAGCCCAATCGTGTTCTTGCCTAATCATCTTCTCTGTCGTACCCATCTCTGAAAAGCAGACTTTGAACTTTTAATATTAGCACAAGTTCAGGTCTGAAATTCAATATCAAAACTGCAATTCTGAGGAAGATAGTCTAGAACATTACAGAGAAATGGCACCTTCCTTGGTGGTTTTCCTCTTGGGAAGCAGTGTTTCTCATCTATGCTTTGAGATGACTTCAGGAATAACATGAGTGCACCTCACATGTGTGGTTGCTGGCACAGGAGCATCGGGTTAGAAAAGTAAGATGACTTGCTATATTCATTGGGTACCAAACTAACAGGCTGCAAAGCCTTTTGGTTAAGTTTCTTGGAGATAATGAGGAACTAAACTGGTCATTACATAGGAAACCTAGGGAAAGAACCTTTGAAAATTATCCCACACAGTTGATTTGTCATTGCCTAAAGTGTGTGCTCTGTTAACTCCTCTGCAATCTAATCAAGATCTAATAAGTAAGGCTTTACAATAATTCTATGACTTAGACAAGTTGTCCCCATTTCACTGTTAAAGATACTGAACCTCAGGCCACGCCTTTGTAAACACAAGAAGTGACAAAGTAGAACATGAATTCTATTATGCCACCCAGTCTTTACATAGTCTTGGTGACATTGATTCTTCACTCTATGTTTCATTATTCCCATCTGAAATTGGAAGAAAAATAAAATTCATATCTCTTTAAGTATTCATCCTGATCTATCACTAAATGTGATAAGCTATAGGACCAGAAGTGGGAACGCATACAGAAAAGAGAAAAAGAGAACCAAATGATTCGGAATTTATAACTGTGTATGCATTTAATTGATTATAAATTACCTGCATAATAGCAATTGTATCATTTGAATTATGAGCACTCACCTTCTGTCTCCTTTTTTTCCTTAAAGTAAGTCCACCCACGAGATTTAGTAAAGACCACAGAATACGAGTTTTCTTTTGTCCCCTGCTGAAAACTTGCTTCATTCCTGAGCTTGTTCTCAGCCTGCACCATTTATTATTCCAGTGGCAGTAAAAGAAACTTAGGATTAACCACTACCCAGAAAATAGAACATTCCCCTTAAGGCTTTTGGCAGCGCCAACTGGAAGCACAAATAATCACAGACAGCTCACTTTCTCTGGTGGCAAAACATGTCCTTGGTCAATGAGGTAGGAACAGGACAAAGGGTGATGAGTCCAGCATCCAGTCTCTTCCCATTTTATTTCCCCTCCCTTCTAATGTGAATCTGTGTCAAGGACATATGATATGTGTTAGAATATAAGCACCGATAAGATTTAATGTGGAATTATGTCTGTATAATTTACATATTAATTCATCCCTCCATTCACTTGAAGTAAAAAGTATTTACTGGGAAACTTCTTGATGTCAGGTTAGGTGACAGCCATCAAGGATGTATATATAAATATGGTTCCTGATCTCAAGGAGCTCATGCCAAGGAAGAGGCTATAAACAAGCAAATCTTCATTCCATTTTTTTCAACAAATGTGTTTCTATGCCTAATAATTTTTAGTCAGGCAGTGTCCTGATTACTTAAGAATTAGAAGTTCTAAATATAACAGAGATAATGCGTTCCTATATAATGAAACCAATGTGATCTGTGCTGGTCCTTTAAATTGGCAAACTCATTCTGATCTCAGGACCTTAGCACTTGCTATGCCTCAATCTGTAACATAATCATTAACATGGTAGGCTCTGTTCTCATATTCAGGTCCTAATGCTGAGCTTGTCTCCTCAGAGGAGTTTCCTGACCACCCACTGCACAACAAATTACAGCCTCTTCCCTCTGTCATTCTATGTCATCCATTCATGACTTTCAAAGCACTCAATATTAAAACCACCTTGTTTATCTATTTGTTTACTTACCTGAAGTCAAAATCTATCTTTTTGACCAACGAAACACAAATGCATGTGTTTGGCATTTAATGATTTTCCTTTAAATATTTGTTGATCAAATGAATGACTGCATGAATGAATGGTTCTTTGAGGACTCACAAAGGAATGTATTATTCTACCTCTGAAGAAAAGGAAGGCTTCATGAAAACCACATTGAATGATTTGCTGTGAAAAACAAGTTACGTTAAACCAGGAACCGGGCAAAGGAGAGATATGGTCCAGGCCAGGGGAACATAGTTCACTGGCATAGACTTAGAAAGAGGAGTATATTGCACCTTCCAAAAATGTCAGGGTGTCCGACCTTCCTGGACTTCTGTGCGCGTGTATAGAAGAGATGTGGAAGAGGTGAGCCGTAGGCAGTGGGAAGACCCCAACTACAGTGATTTGGTAAAGGAGTTTGGGCTTTATCCTGAGGTGAGCAGGGAGACTGAATCCTTTTAAATCCTTTTAAACAAGTTAGATAAAGCATAAGACTTGCATTTCATAACAATTAATTTGGCAGCTGGTTGGAAGAGGGTAAATATGGACACTGAGAATTTGGTTTTAAGCCTCTTTAAAATAAGGAGCAAAACTGATCAATGAATTAAAGTTCTGCAATGGCTACTCAAGAAGAATCAGGATTCAGGAGTCATGAGGAATGCTGAAATGATGACCAATGGTTATGAATTGATCATAAGAGAGAGAGAATAATAATGACCTGGGATCTACCTCGAGGGTCCATTAGCATGATTTAGAATGTCCACTGGGGGCTCAAGTGTTGAAGGCTTGGTGTCCAATGCAGCAATATTCAGAGGCAGCCTTTGGGGATTGATTGAATCATGACAGCTATGATTTCATCAGTGGATTAATCCATTGATGGGTTCATAACTGAGTGGACTGCTGGGAGGTGATGAAACTGTAGAAGGTCGGGGAGTAAGTCACTGTGGAGTGTCCCCTGGAAGGGTACATCTCATCTCCGGCCACCCCCCATCTTTCTCTTTGCTTCCTGGCAAAAGTGCACAACTTTGCTCTGCTTCCCACTCTCACCATGATGTTCTACCTCAATACAAGTCCACAGCGATGGAGCCAAGAAACTACAGACTGAAATCTCTGAAACAGCAAACCAAATATATATCTTTCCCCCTTTACATTGTTTTTGTCAAGTATCTTGTCACAGCAAGGAAAAGAAAACTATCAAGGTACCTGTGTAGTTGGCAGAGAGGATGGGATTACTGACAAAGATTTGAGAATAAAGTAAGAGAAGTGTGCTGAGGAAGGGAAATGAATTTGTATGAACTTGTCTTTGCAGTGGCCTTAGGATATTAAAAGAAGCTAACTAGCACCCAACCATAAAATCAGGCACTCTAGAGAGTTAGTGGTTGGAACTGACTTTTTCAGGAAATTAGCATGGATGAAATAATTTAATTATCCAAGAGCAAAATAGTTTCTAGAGGTACTTGAGGTCTCATGCTATTAATAAAGTATGGCGCAGAATGTGATTTCTAAGGATTCTTCTAAAGTAAGTTAATCATTGTTTCTGGAGAGTTTTCTGCTGGCTAGCTCAATTTACCTCTGATTCTGAAGTCAGTAACTCAGTAGAGATTTTATCTCCACGTCAATAACGACCATCTGGAAAATTGATGGAATATACACTTACAAGTAGAAACAACAACGACCCTGCCAAGAGGCAAACTTTGGTGTGAATTGGGCTTCTATGCCTATTACTAGATGTGTCGGCTTGGACGCGTTTCTTAACTCTTCCGAGCATATTTTCTTCAGCTTTGCATAAGAAGGATAATAATGAGTTCACACGGTTGCTATGAGCATCCATGATAAAATGCTGTAGATCAGGCCTGATTCAAAGTGAGATAGTCAATAATGGTGCTTAGTTAAATGTCATGACTATAATGCGGTGAAAGCCAAAATTTTCCTCAGCATAATAAAAGTCAGCTTTTTTGGCTTTGAACAATCATATGGTACTACATTTCAACCCCAGCTCTTATTCAACACAAGGCGGGCCCATTTGTAAAGAGAATGCCAGAATGAAAGGGCTGAAATGAGTTTTATTTTCCTATTCCTGTGCCATAGGAATGGCGTAATGTTATCAGCCGAGATAATACTGCCTGTAAATAGCTCTGAGTGAATTTGGTTGGCAAAATCGCAGGGAAAGATTGACAGGATCTTAAACAGCAGTAGTCAGGGCGGCCGTGGCTGGAGCATTGACAGCGAGTGATTTCGTGAGTAATGAAGAGAGTTATATGATTAAGTTTCCCGAAGCGTGCAATGCCTGCCGTGCACACTTGCTGCCGATTGCCACCCTTCTGCGCTGTGGACCAGCCTCACTGCTTTCCAGGCAGGATCAATAGGATTAGAGGATTTGCGCAGAAACCTTGCCTGTGGCTTCTTGTTAAGAGTGTAGGGTGCCTTACAGCTCTCCTCTCTGGCGTTCTCCACCGTGCCATGTATTAATCGCATAAAAAGCCATCCCTTGGTTCTATTTTATGACTATTTTTTTCTAATGCATTTTTTTCAAACCTCAGATTCAGATTTTATTTTGAAACTGAAGATTTATAGAAATAAGAAAATGCCCAAGACGGTATCAATATAGAAAGCCCTGCACACTCTGCAAGGTATAGCTTGTATGCGACTTCTACCAGGGAGGCTTCAGGAGATCCTCAACTTGGTGGAGATGCTAGTCTCTTTTCCTAACTTCTGGTACAATTGTTGTATGGTAGATTATCTGCCCATACTAGTTTTTCTCATGAGATTATTAGTTTGTCCAGGACAGAAACTGCATTCAATTAATCATTGTAAATTCTGAAATTTGTTTGATAAATATACGTACATATGTGTACATATATATATATTAAAATACATATGGATATTAGTTCAATTAGCATTCGTTGATTGTTTTACCATGTATAAATAATCTGCATATAATTATTCTAATTTATGCACTTGATAAGCAGGAATGACCCAAAGGTTGATGTGAAGATTAAGTAAGATTTAGAGAGGTTTCAGAACAGGAGCCAATACAAAACTAGTGAGTGGTGAGGCTGATTTTCAAATACACAGCTGTCCAAATTCAAAGCCTGTACAAATGACCACTTTCTTCTACTCATTGTAGAAGAAACACATTCCATAGGTCAGATATGTCACATATGCCGACAAGTAGATGCACAAATCTTTCTGCACGTGTAAACCTGCGCTTTTTAATGTTGATGTAGACATGTACTGTGCTTCTCTGGAACCGAATTTAATTCAAAATTAGGCAAACAGCCATTTTTGCATACTCGTGAAGCTGAATGACTTGTCCAGGGTCAAGAGAACAAAGCAGACAAGGTTAAGAGAAGTGGAGTACATTTGAATCACTCAAGTTACTCCAACTCATGCCTTTCCCACCTGGGGAAATCCTTCTTCACATAAACACAGCACTACTAGCAACCAGGGGTGCCAACGACAAAAATTACATTCCCCTCTTTCCTTGAACATTCCCAGCTATTAATATTCCTTATGTTTAAGTGTCAGAGGCAGGACTGATTACTTTCACAGCATCACCTCCCCAGATATTCCAACACTGCAACCCAGCTGCCTCCACTTGGTATGGCTGCTTGCTGAGCTTTCTGCTGTCTTCTTAAGTGCCTGGCAGGTAATCACAGGTGGAGAGAGAGAGCAAAATTATTTTTTCAATTCATACACCTGTATTGAGTTATCTTGAAATTCAGTCTCAAAGGGAGAGAAAAATACATTTAAGCATTGATAATAGAGCACAAAACTCTTATTATACAACTTAATTTATTTTATACTTTTTCCGAGTATAAGGGTTCCTACATTGTTCTGACCAACAATCAACTTAGTATGATTACTTAACAATGGCAAACAATTGCTATGAGATAGATTAAATGAATTTTGCAAGCAAATACCCCTTATAAGTAGTATGTGTTTGTAATAAATACATGATTGAGTCTATATTGAATGAAATTGAGTTTAATGAAACAATATCTGTCATGATTCTGAAAATTATATAATATGTAAATTAATATGTAAATGAAGTTCTGTGCTTTTATTTCACAACTGAACAATAATGTATATAGTTAGCATATTTTGCTTTATAAAGTAATATTTTTCATAATGTGGTCTGTATATTCAATTTGTGCCTTTTAGGGAAGGTCTATAAAATGCCTAATATTTGTTTGCATGTACTATTTGCTTATGTATATGCATGTTTGAATATTTGCATTCTCAAGAGTCTAAGTAATAAATAATGCATAACATAAAAATAAGCATATGTTTTGATTTTTTGAAATGAATAAAATATAAAGTGATAAATTCAATTAAATGTATAGTGGCATGTTTCATAAAGTAGTAATTAAACAGATATCTGAGGCAATTGAAGAATGTGGGTCATTTGGAGAAACTGATCCCTTGGAAAAGAGTATATATATGGAAATGAATAATTTGTGGGGGAAAAAGGGACATGAACTGTTGGAGACCGGACCCCAACATGAGGCCCAGCTGGCTTGTAAAAGATTTGGTGGTAAACAACTCTGTCCCAGCCGGTTTGTATCTTCCTTAGTGATGTAATGCCTGACCGCATGACTAAACCATTAGGCCACTCATTTGTTACAATTGTATAAACGTGTTTGCACTGTACTCCTATTGGTTATTGTAATGGATAAATAGAGTAGCGACTAGTCAGGAGAGAAGCATAGAAGCAGCATGGTAGAAGCAGCAGCAGCAGCAGCAGCAGCAGCAGCAGCAGCAGCAGCAGCAGCAGCAG
>PVKS010039439.1:0-17271 GCA_004027875.1 Aplodontia rufa | reverse complement strand
GTTGTCAAGCCTGCAGAGAAGTTCCATTGTCCCCTGAGTTTTGGCTGACCAAACAGGGCAAGGGCCAAAATATTGACTATTTCCTTAACCCCTTTAACTATTTTAACTTTGGTCTCCTTGTTTTGGTAGTAAAAGTCCAGAAGGCCAGTTTCAGCAGTCTTAAAGTGGAAATACTATGTTACAGTCTTATAGTTACCCCTTTTGTTTAATAACAGTAGAAGTCAGCATTAGATCTTATCTGTCCTGTGGGTGATGGCAGGTCTTAATTCAGATTTTTCTGTTAGAAGTAGCATTTCTGCAAAACACTAATAAGCAATAGTTTTAGATATAGGGGGAATGAGGGTAGGGGAGGGTTTGGAGGAGGAGGAGCCATAGCTATAGGAGAAAGAGGCAGAGGGACTGTAGCTACGGGAGGGGAGGAGGAAGAGGATTGACTAAGTAAGGGGGGAGGGACATGAGAGCGCAAATTCCAAAAGGCCTGAACATGTGGCAACTTTGACATTAATTGCCCAGATCAGTGAGGATTTGAAAGTACAGACAGGAATTAGCATTTCCCATAGCTTTTCAGTATTACCCCGGGGGTGAACAGGAGCAGAAGGAGGCGTCCCAACTTCTAATCATGCTGGCCTAAGGAATGGGCGGGCAGGCCGAGGCCAGGACGTCTCTTCAGCCTTAGGGGAACCAGAACAGAAAGGTGGGATTAGCCAGAGACCAGGACATCTCCATAGTCTGCTGGGGTCCTGAACAGAATAGGCGGGTGGGGTGGGGGTCTGTGGCTCACACTTGACTTAGGGACAGACTCCAAAACAGAGAGTGCTACCAGAAGGCCAAGGGAAATGCAAGGGAACTTGCCCCACTTCTGTCCACCCGGGAGGAAGGGAAACAAAGAGGTGCAGGAGCTTCCTGGTTCGCAGGTGGGAAAGGGTGGACCTCAGCCCTGGTGGGGGAGGCCCGAAAACCCTCCCGAGTTTTGGCACCAAATGTAAAAATCAGAACGGATGTTCAAAAAGCGGCTGAGCAAAACCTTTTTATTGGGAATCAGCTCTCGGGCAAGGTTCATCAGCCATTGGGTTCTATCTGCCGGCACAGGCTGCCTGATGCTCTGCCCTCATCCCGCCACCTGGAACCAACCTAACAGCTCCTGTGTTCATAGTTACTTGTTTATTGTCTATCCCCCTCCACTAGAATATAACCCTCTAAGTGTAAAACCAGGTCTGCATGCTTTGACCCTGATATTGCCAATGCCTGGCACATCCAAGGGGGCAGATATGGACTTGTGAATGAATGAAACACTAGCTCTTACTTGTGAAATCCTTTATTTCCCTGCATTATATAATATTTTGTATCTTTACTTTCCCAATATTTGCCAAGGAGGATCTATACAATAAAGGTACATTTGCCTGAATTATCAATATTGACCATGAAGAAGGACTCTTTTGGCTTTTGCCAGGAATGTTTTACTTCATAAGCATTCTCAAATGGTTACTGGCTGAGATTTCTTCTCAGGTCCTGGAAGAAGATGAATGAGGCATCTGAGGACAAATATCCCTGAGATTTTGAAAATTGGTTTCTCTGCATCGTAATTCTTCCATCCGCTTATCATTCAGGAAATGATTATTGGGTGCCTAACATGTACCAGGCCCTGGGGCTACAATGGTGAGCAAAATGACCACATTCCCTGTCTTAATGGATGGCATCATAAGAGGAGATGGACTTCATGTCCATCTAATGCAAATCCTCACACTAATAAATGCACTATAATAAAATGAGATATGTGCTACAAAGGAACAGAAAAGATGTTATGAGAGCCACAAAGGGAAATAATATTTTAAAAATTAAATTTGCTATAGATTCCAAAATACTTCAAAATTAACTAAAGGGAAAGCATGCAAAACTCCTATTCTAAAAACTAGAAAGCATCGCTGAAAGAATTTAAGACCCAAATACATGAAAAGACATGACCTGTTCACAGATTGGAAGTTTCAATATTGCTCCAATGTCAATGGTCCCAAATTGATGTATGGATTCAATGGAGTCCCAATAAAAAAATTCCAGCAGGTCTTTGCTAGAAATTATAACATTTATGTTGATATTAATGTTTACATTGAAAGGCAAATGACCGAATGAGTAGTCTGACAAAGGACCAGTGTCCAGAAAGTTATATGTCTCAGAATTTGATGATATGGAATGGATGTGGAGCAACTAGACTTCTTGTAGACTGAAGGTGGGGATGCATCATGGCTTGGCCTCTTTGGAAGACGGGCAGTTTCTTAAAAAGTTAAACAAGTCTACTATACAGCCCAGCCAATACATTCCTAGATATCTGTCCAAGAGAACTGAAAGCATTCACGCAAAGACCGAACTAAGAATGTTCAAAGCCACTCTGTTCATACCTGTCTAGCCAAAAAAACAGAAAAAAAGTCCATCACTAGGTGAATGGATAAATAAAATAAGAAATATCCATAAAGCAGAACACTGCTCAGTAATAGAAAAGTTGCTACAAGAACATATATGATGGGAACCTGATTAAATCTGGGAGCTCAAGGGGAGATTTCTTAATGAGGTAAGGAAATATCTGAAAGAAGTACCTGGGAAGGTTGGAGTGGGAAATGGGAAATGAAGAACATTTCAGGCAGAGGCTGGTTCAAAGGTCCTCTGGTACATTCAGAGAAGCAAGCAGTGGCCTTGCTCAGACAGCAAGAGTGAGAGTAATGTGAGCTGGGGGTGACGCTGGCCTTATAGGCCTTGTTAGGGATTTTGATACTTATCCTAAAAGCAATGGGAAAACTCTGAAAGGGTTTTAAACGGAGTAAGATAACTGGGTTGACATTTTTACAATGATCCCACTCACTATAGTATGTAGAACTAATGTCAAGGGAGTGGATCACTTGTTATGGCCACTGCCCAAATCCAGGGAGCAGATGATGGTGATTTGCACTGAGATGTGCTGATGGAGATCAGAGGGATGGGTAGATGCGACAGGTCTTTGGGAAGTACATTGGGTAATATTCTGAGGCTAAGGACGAGGTAATATGATTGACTTTCAGATTGACTCTAAGATTGTGATTCAGGGGATGAGATATACCCCAAGATAGGAATTCTGGGAGAAGGCTGAGTGTGTTGGGAAAGTGCTAGGGTCAGCTCTGGGTACACGGAGTTTGGAAAGCCTGTGACACATCCAAATGGCAAATCTAGCAGTTGTACATGTGGATGCAAAGCTCACGGAAATCCAGGATGGAGATGCAAAAATGGGCATCAGAAAAATGCCAATGGATGCTCTGGAAACAGACACCACGGACTAGGGAAAGTGCAAAGCAGGAGAAGAGGAGAAGAACCAGAACAGATTTTAAGGAACCCCAATAGTTAAGGGATAAGTAAGATAAGCCAGTGACAGAAGTGACCAAAGGAAGGAAGGGGAGGAAACCAAGAGCATAAGAATTCATGGAAAGAGGATCATCGTTTCAAGAAGTTACATTGGAGATGGCTGGAGAGGTGACTCAGGGGTAAAGCGCTTGCCTGGGATGCATGAGGACCCGGGTTTGATCCCTAGCACCACATACACAACTAAGTGGAGGAAAAATAAAACAAAAAAAACCTGATTGAAAAAAGTTAACTCTTGAGTATGTGGTCTACCCCACAGATTCAACAAAATAAAGGAAAAACAAGAACCAGATGAATTTTTTTAAACAGAAGTTAAATTAGAAATTACATTGAAAGCTAATCAAATAAGAAAAAAAATTGTCTACTGCATTTAGTCCCATGGTGGTCACTACTAATAATAGGAAGAGAGGATCCTAGGAAAAAATTAGGCTGGAGGGTGATGGAGAACTAGGGAAGTAGAAAAAGTGATTATACAGCACTTTTTTTCCACATTTTTTACTTGGTGCATAGTAGTTGTACATAATGTTGGGACTTGCTACATAGTTATACATGCACACCAGATAACAATATAATTTGGCCAATGTCACTTCCCAGTACTTCCCTTTCCTTCTATGTGGCACTTTAAATAATGGGTCCAACTTCCAATTATAATAAGGCAAGTTATAATTCAATGAGAGAAAACTGAACCAGGAAGAAATTGCAAAGGCCAGAGCTTTTATGAAAGCCTGCCCCTCTGAATTCAACCCAAGAGATTGTGCTTCGCTGTCCTGCAACATAACTGGGCACCTTGAATCATGGGTTTTGACGTTTCCTTTGTTGTTACCTTCATTACTCCTGAGAACAGGGAGGAGGAAGTATCTTCCACATAGATGACATCCTACCGTGACAGGAAAGTGTGCGGACAGGGGAGAAGGATAGGCAGAGACCAAGAGGCCACCTGCACCTCAATGCTTGCTTTCCTGTACACTTCCGTTTTGCACCTAAATCCAGACCCTCGGGAATATTTATAGAAAATCTTAAAAGCAAAATGACTCCAATAATTTTGGTAGCAAGCAACAGAGAACGGTCTCTTCCTTAGTTCCTCTGTTTATCTAGAAAATGCCTATGTGTGCTGAGGGCAAGAAATAAAGAGCTAGAACTCCTTTATTCTAGAAGGGATCAGAGCTAAAGACAAGGAAAAGCTAAGCTTCTAGAGATCTGGACCCTGGGGACCTGAACCTCAAAAATAATGAATGAATGAGCAACGAACAAGGAATAAGTATGTCCTAGGGAAAGAATGAAGATGCTGAGACACATGCCCTCAGTTAAGAGGAAAACATGGGGGCTGGAGATGTGGCTCAGGGGGAGAGCACTGCCTTGTATGGGTGAGGCTTTAGGCACTACAAACAAACACACCAAAAAAAGAAAAAAAAAGGAAAATATGTTCTGACTAAATGTGACTAACGTGTGTATTTCCAAAGGACTTTGAGGAGCTTCTAACATGGAGTGACACAGGTCAGAAAGGGGGAAAGAGAGAAAGGGACAGAGTGGTCCAGCCCAAGGGGGAGGGAATATTTGTTGAGGAGGACTGGAGCCCGCCCCCCTGCAAAGAGGCACTCAGACACCTGAACTCTGCCTCCTAGATTCTGACACTTTCCCAGGTAAGATGGCACACCTGTGTCTTGAGCACCTGGATATTTTACCAAGTAGCTCACTGTCTATCAAGCTGAAGAGGAGGAACTGTCTACGGACCTCTACCAAGGGCTAAGCCCTGGCCCTGTGCACTTCACGTCTGTGATGTCCGTGAGTCCCCACGGAAATCCTGCCATTTCCCATGCTCACTTGACGGAAAAAGGAAGCTAAAGTTCAGAAAATTGATCTGCCCCAAAATCCCAATGAAGGGACTTGGATTCATGCCTGTGTCTGCATGACTAAATCCCACGCTATTTCCATCACAACAAGCCATGAGCCAGGAGTTGATGATCTGTTTCAACCAAGAAGGCAAAAGAAACTTGGGGTGGAGGGCAGGAGACCACAGAGAAGGGAGAGAATGGAAGAGTCAAATGAAGCAGGAAACCCCTTCTCTCAGAGTGAAATCAACATTCTAGGCATTGACAGAAGAAATTACCTGGGGGAAAAAAAGAGAGAAGAGAATCTGACATGGGGAGTGGAGGAAAGGTCTGGGGTTAAAAAAAAAAATCAGGAAGTAGGGACAGAAAAATCTGTGTTTGGAAATGGGAGCAAGGATCTCCAGGGAGAAAACGGAGTTGCAGGGGCCCTTTACTTTGGGTCTGAGAGGAAATAGTGCTCAGCTACTGACCTGCCCCTCTCTGGTCATGTGACCCAGGCTGGTATAAAAGCTTGCCACCAGCCAGGTCCCTCACAGATTTTTTTTTCCCTGTGTGAAATGGGCAGTAGCAGTGGCTAAAGCTCTGTTCCTCTCTCCCAAGAGCTTCCAGACTTTCCTTCAGGACTAAGCCCCCAAGAAGCCATCTCTCGGAACAAAGACAAGGCAAGACAGCTTAGTACTTCTGCTGTGGGATGAGAATATGAAGGTCAGGAGCTGGAGGGGAGGGCTGGAGGAATTCTGTCAGAAACTGAAATGTGAGAGGTACCCAGAGGCAGGAGTTAGCCTGTGGGAAGGGAAGAGCGGGGCAGAGAACCCAGGGTGGAGAGTGGACGAAGGGGCAAGCCTGTGCGGGCAGCAAGGGCTGCCAATGAGTGGAAAAGTCACCCCAATAAGAAGAGGAGTGCTATTTATAGTCAAAACACCAGGCTCAGGAGCCAGTTCCGGCCTGTGGGCTGTGCAGAATATGTCCCTAAAGTCTTTTGGGGACAAGCCGCAAGGCACAGTGCTGGCTCACCCTTTGTCACATGCTGCCCTTTTTCTATGTGACCCCAGCTTCCTCTTTTCAACAGAGTTCTGCAGTGACAGAGGTAAGCAAGGTGGAGGAAAATCTGTGTTCTGAAAAGAGAGAGAGAGAGAGAGAGAGAGAGGACAGGGAGGTAGGAGGATGGGCACCTGGAGCCTGGGAGATCCAGCCTGGAGTTCACAGTGCGGGGCTCCTGGAAACTTCCTTCTGCTGAGACACAACTTACAGTCTTCTGCTGCCTCTGAAGTCCCTCTCCTAGGAGGCGCTTGACTAAGGAAAAGCCTTCAGTCAAGTTGGAAATTGATCACGGTAACTTCCTGCATCTGGGAGGCTAGGAGGGAAAGTGGAGGGGGAATTCCCTTGGGAAGCCAAGGGTTGGTCTCCCCCAGAGACACAGGATGGCAAACGTAATAACTGCTGCTTAATATCCCGCCCAAGGTAAAGTCAATAATTGTTCTGGGCAGTTCTGGCAGGTGGTGTGAGCAAGCTGTGGTGGCAGCAGAAAGCTTTGACCAGACAAGGGCGAGTGCCCGGGAAGATGTGCACGTCCTGAACCCGAGGAGAAGGGTCTGCAGGCCGCGCGACAGGGGCGCCCTGCCCCTGCCCCTGCCCCTGCCCTGTTCCATCCTTCTGCAGAATGGTGCTCAACTGGCACAGCTCCGTGATCCTCACGGCCTACATTGTCATCTTCCTCACCGGTCTCCCTGCCAACCTCCTGGCCCTGCGCGCCTTCGTGGGCCGGGTCCGCCAGCCGCAGCCTGCGCCGGTGCACATCCTGCTGCTCAGCCTGACGCTGGCGGACCTCCTGCTGCTGCTGCTGCTGCCCTTCAAGATCATCGAGGCTGCGTCCGACTTCCGCTGGTACCTGCCTCAGATCGTCTGCGCGCTCACGGGCTTCGGCTTCTACAGCAGCATCTACTGCAGCACGTGGCTCCTCGCGGGCATCAGCATCGAGCGCTACCTGGGAGTGGCCTTCCCCGTGCAGTACAAGCTCTCCCGCCGGCCCCTGTATGGAGTGATCGCTGCTCTGGTGGCCTGGTTCATGTCCTTTGGTCACTGCACCATTGTGATCATCGTTCAGTACTTGAACTCGACCGAGGAGGTCGGAAATGGAAACAGAATAACCTGCTACGAGAACTTCACCCAGGAGCAGCTGGACGTGGTGCTGCCCGTGCGCCTGGAGCTGTGCCTGGTCCTCTTCTTCATCCCCATGGCCGTCACCATCTTTTGCTACTGGCGCTTTGTGTGGATCATGCTCACCCAGCCCCACGTGGGGACCCAGAGGCGGCGGCGAGCCGTGGGGCTGGCTGTGGTGACGCTTCTCAATTTCCTGCTGTGCTTTGGACCTTACAATGTGTCCCACCTGGTGGGGTATTACTTAAGAGAGAGCCCTCCTTGGCGGGTGGAGGCTGTGGTTTTCAGCTCGCTCAACGCCAGCCTGGACCCTCTGCTTTTCTATTTCTCTTCTTCGGTGGTGCGCAGAGCGTTTGGAGAAGGACTGCAGCTGCTTCGCAATCAGGGCTCCTCCCTGTTGGGTCGTAGAACCAAAGAGAGAACAGAGGTGACTAGCATGGACAGGGGTGTGAGCCAAACAGAGGGAATGCCAAGTTCGGACTTCACCACAGACTAGCGATTTCCTGGACCTTCAGGGGAACTCTGGAGTTGCGCAGCCTGGGAGAGAAGGGGGCTCCCAGAGACAGGCATCCCCAGACCCAATCCAAACATGGCACTTGGTTAAAACCTCTCTTACCATCTTGGTACCCCTGCCTGACTAAATCTTCCCTCCCAAAAGAGCTCCGCTCAGTGGCACAGCACGAAATGGTTAGACCTAGAAGCGCCGTCAGGGCAGGGTCTCCGAAGCAAGGTAGTTCCTATGAATTTAGTCCTTCTGAGTTGGTCCGTGGCTGGGGATGATGTGGTTGAAAGCAGAGAGCCCTAAAGCAGTCTTGCTACAACTTAGAAACAACACATAGATACTGGGCCTTTTTGTTAAGGCCAAATAGATGCCAGTAGGAAAAAGCAGAAGTGAAATACTAAATCAGAGCAATGAATTCTCAAAAAGGTTCGTTGCCAAGGGGACTAGAAAGGAGGACAAGGGGCTTAGATCTCTAATGATCTGGATTTCACTGCATGGGTTTGAATTATTGCTTTGTCTCTGCTCCATTCATTTTACATGGTATCTCCTCTCCCCGGTTAAACTGGGAACTTACTGAGGCCTGGGTCTCATTTTCCTGCTCCATGGCACCCCGCACAAGCCAGGATGTGGCTTGGTACCCATCCATCTGAGATTGACACTGACTAGCACAGGGAAAAGCAATCTGGTCTGGCAGGTTGAAAATAAAGATGATAAAACCTTGAATTGAGTGTCCACAATTTTTTTGTAACACATTTGCAAGTCCAAGGAGGGCCAGATGGAGAATCAGATGCTTTAGCTGGAGAAGGTGGAAACCACACACAACTTTGAAGATGAAGATGTAAAGAGGGTGGAGCACCCAAGGATACTGATGGGATCCTGTTTAGGTTGATGGCTTATAGGATGTGGGCTTCAAACAAGATCCCTCCTGCTCAGAAACCTTTGGTTCTTTCCTCCCAGAAATTAAAATCCTATCCATCCCTTTCAGCATCTCTAGGAGGGTGGGGCCCTAGCAGGTGAGCTTCACAGTGTGACCACATTAGCAACTACTGTCATTGCTCAGGAACCCAAACTAAGAAATTATTCTTCAAAGAGACCTTCCCTGCGTGTGTGCCCCCACTCCTCCTCCTCACTCTTTCCCATTTTTTAGTCACTTACTTCATCCCCTCTTACAAAACCCCACTCAATATTCACTTCCTCCAGAAAGCCTTTCCTAATTATTCCCACCCAACTGAAAGCTCATTTTCTGGTTTCCTTCCTCAAAAGAAGGCTGGCCTGGTGTCCTAAGAGCCCATATTTCAGTGATGGTGCATCTCACTAACTGAAGGACAGGGAGAGAGTCACCCCCTCCAGTCTCCTTTTCCAAATCATCGTTCTCAGGCTTAATCTGAGAATTCAAATGTGATTGCAGCCCGAGATGTAGCTCAGCAGAAGAGTGCACACTCAGCATTCAAGAAGCCCTGGTTTAATATCCAGCATCCAAAAATATTTACAGATATGTTATATATGTATATATTATTTGTGTATTTTTGTATACACATATATGTATATGATTGCAGCCTCTTTTTTGAGAGGACAGTGAGAGAGAGAGAGAGAGAGAGAATTAATTTTTATTGAGTTTTTCACATGGTTTTTGTTGCTCTGACACTTAGTTGTGTATGTGGGTGCTGGGGTTTGAGCCCGTGTACTCGCGCATGCCGGGCAAGCACCATAACCGCTGAGCCACCGCTCCAGCCCCCATGATTGCAGACTTTTAAAAATGTGATTGTGGATGTAAGATTGTTGAAAATTTATAGAATTATTTAGGCCTAAGATGTCAATCCATGTGAAGCACAGATGTACCCTCACTTAAAAGAAATATAAGCTAAAAATTTTTAAATATTGGAAATAATATGTTAGGAAGCCAACTATAAAATGGTTTGGCAGAAATACTTGAGAAAGAAATATTTTTTCCAGCTTGATATGAATCCATGATGCATCACAGCTTTCAAAAAAGCTAATTTGGTCTAGGTGGCACTCGAATAAATAGAGTTTAAACAGGTTGACAATAACACCTCTCCACTTAGGTCTAACAGTGTGTTCAGTACCAAGTAGCATGTTCATTTTATCTCCCTGTCACGATCTTTGGTCTTCTCTGTTTTTCTAAGAAGAACACTAACTCGGAAGTGAGCCCTGATAAATGAACCAAAACATTTTTGGAGACTTAAAACCATATAGTAGCAGTTGTTGTTGCTGCTGCTGCTGTTAATGGAGCATCTAAATGCCAGGGGCTGTCCCAGAAAAGGAGGTAGAGGGTGTTCATTTTCCAAGATCGATGGGTGGAGGGGCATTTGAACGTAGGTCTTCTGACTCCAAAATGCCTGCTTTTTTCATTGACAAAGGACAAGGAAGTAAAGAGAATGATGGCTACGTGGCTGTGTGGCTCTGTGGCTATGTGGTTGGGACATGATAAGGTCCATTTTTCAGAAGATGCTTTTATGTAGTCCCACAGAGAAGGGTAAAGATTGTGACAGGGAGATAATTTCAAACAGCTTGTGCTGTTTAAATGGAACTCACTCTCTCAGCAAGCTAGTCACACCCCAACTTCCAGGAATACTTAAATAAAAGATAGCAACCACCCATTCTAAGACATTAAGGAAGGACACACATGATAAGGTTCAAACTAGTAAATCACTAAACCCCTTCCAATGCCAAGATCCTCAGGTTTCTTAGGGACGCAGCTACTTTTGCTAACCAGGAAAGTACAAAATAAAGTTATTTTGCTCTTTGTGGGATTATAAGAAAATAATAAGAGTTGGTCTGAGACTTTCAGGGTGAGGCTCTAGCTACTCACATACTAGTACCTAATCTTGATTAAGTTACTTGATACATCAGCTCATTTTTACTAGGATATTAATTATTCATTTGTTCAACAGATATAGAAGGATTATCCACTGCAGATGTT
This sequence comes from Aplodontia rufa, assembly GCA_004027875.1. NCBI lineage: Eukaryota > Metazoa > Chordata > Mammalia > Rodentia > Aplodontiidae > Aplodontia > Aplodontia rufa. The sequence goes on along the minus strand of PVKS010039439.1, from coordinate 6,461 downwards.
CCCTGACTTACGATGGGGTTATACATAAACTCATCATAATTTTAAAATGCCATAAATCAAAAATGCATTTAATATACGTAACCTAGTGAGCATCACAACTCAGCAACACGTGCTCTGTAGAGTATCCGTGGTTTCCCTTAGTGACTGGGAGCCGTTGTTCACTGCCACTGCCCAGCATTGCAAGAATGCCATACTGCATATCACTCTCCCAGGAGAAGATCCGAATTCACAATTCAAAGGATGGTTTTTACCAGGGGCACCTGAACTTTGCACCATCTTAAAGTTGAAATGTCCTGAGTCCAACTTGCATAAGTCAGGGTCTGTCTGTATAGGGCAGATGGTTTTCTGGGGACCAGGGACAGCAAGTGTAGAAGGGACACTGAAGATCACTGCCCTGTTGAGGCTTCCATTTCATGAAGCAGGAAATAGCTGAGCAACAGCAAACAAATGGACCCTCAAGGTCATCGCAGACTGTGGCAGATGGAAACCGGTTACAAAGGAAGGTTATGGGTTTGAGGAGATCTGGAAGATTCCCCTGAGTTAGTGATGTTCACACCAGGCATACAGATCAAGCACAGTATGCATGATAAAGTCAAGAAACTGCCATGCAAAGGCCCACGGAAGAGCGTTCCAGAAACAGGAACTGCTGATAGGCACAAAGCCTCTGGGGAGAGAGAAAATTTTAACACCTCAAGGCCAAAGGGGCTGGAAGAACAGTTTAGCATGTGTTAGAAATAACTAGGCAGAAGAGGCAGTTGCTGAACCATAGATCTCTATTCTCCCTCCCCCAGCATTTCAGAATCAGTAGGCATATGGGCCGGGGTTTTCCAGAGAGACAGCTAATATGAATGAATATGAGATGGTACACACACACACACACACACACACACACACATAAGAGAACATTAGACTGTATACCACTTGCCCAGGAAAGATACACACACACACACACACACACACACATTTACATACACACATGCACACACACACACACAAGATTCATTTTGAGAAATTGTCTCACCCAATTAAGGAACTGCTGCCACACTCTGCCATCTGTAAGCTGGAGACCCAGAAAAGCTGGTGGTGTAATTTCAGGCTGGGTCCAAAAATCTGAGAACCAGGAGAACTGAAGATAGAGGACAGGAGGAGGAATCTAACTCAGTTTAAGCTATCAGGCTGAGGAAGCAAATTCTCTCTTCCTCTGCCTGTTCTTCTCAAGCCCTCAACAGATTGGATGATGCCCACTCAAGCTGGCGAGGGCAACCTGCCTTACTACTCTACTGACTCAAATCTTAATCTCATCCAGAAACACCTTGATAGATACGCCTTGAAACAATGGTTAGCCAGGTATCTGGACACCCATGGTTCAGTAAAGCTGATATATAAAATCAAGCCTCTAAGTAGGCTTGGTTTGGGTTGCTAACAAGTTTCCGGGTGATGTTGATACTTCCGGTTCAAGGACCACTGAGAACAACTGGGCTGGAATACTGTGAAATGGGGAGAGTGATAAGAAGGCATACAGGGATTATCCAAAGCCTTTTAGGTCAGAGAAAGAAGTTTGAATGTATTCTAAGAGATTCTGAAAGCCATTCAGGTGTTTGAAGTAAAAAAATAGAATGATCTGATATTTTTTCCAGTGCTGGGGTTGGAAACCAGGCCTGGTGCATGCTGGGCAGGTGCTCTAACCATTGAGCAATGTCCCCAGCTTTGATTTCCATTTTAAGACAGTCACTCTAACAGCTCTGCCAACCACTGAAAGGAAGATCAAGAGGATGATATGCATGAGAGAGCTAAGAAATCTTATAGTAGTATGCAAACATCCAGAGGCTTCAGGCTACCAGCTCCCTGGGAGCGGGGCTGTTTCCTCTTTCATTGGAATCCGCCATCCAAGTGTCCAAGAGCCAGGAGCCAGTCTTACAAGTTATTGTGCATCTACACAGTAGATGAAAGTTCCCAGTGGTGGACTAAAAAACATTCAAACCCCAGCTCTTGGCAGTGAGGGGGAACAGGATGTAGAAGTGGGAGGGTGGAGGAAAGGGAAGGCCCTAATCTGTAGCCTTTGCCAATTTCTATAGCATATATGTTATCCCTCAGGGTCAATTGCTACAACATGAGGCTCCTGAACATGCACTTGGCAAGAGATGCTATTAATCAGCTCCTACGAGCCAGCTCGAGCCCAGCCCTGCCTCACGGAGCATAGGCTAGATTGACAGGCACACCACATCTCCAGGAGAAAGCTTTATCTTTCCCTGGCTACAGATAGCTTGAGGCTCTTGCAGCAGGCTTCTGACACAATTAACGCCGGCTAAATGTGGCTGGCTGGGCCCAACCCAAAAGCATCTGGGTAGCTGTACGATTGTGGGGCTCGTCTGAATCCCCTGCCCTAAAGTGGGATGCCAGATGGGTAAACAGGAATATTAGTCTCTGGTTAATGAGTAACATGACCAGCAAGCTAGAGCCGCTACCAGGAAACAGAGGTGGAGCGAGCTGGCTTGGCCTGACCTGGGGGCCCCACCAGCAGGGAAAGGGGAAGGTGGTATCGACTATTTCACTTCTCGTTTCTGGAAAAGATGCCGCTGTGCCCCTGCCTCTGAAATTCTCACCTCACTACAACCAGCGTTCACAAGTCATGTGGTTTTGTGGCAACCACTATAGTCTGAGAAGGTGGGGGCCATGAAGAAGGGTCTGGAAGAAAACATACTCCACCCTTCAATCTCCCTGCCTTTCACTCCAGGTCTGTTACGCTCCTGCCTTCACCTCGCTTGATCTCCTGTGGTTAAACATTTTTGCCCCATTTTTTTTCTTCTTTTCATCATTTTCCTCCAGTTACAGGAAATGAGGACATTTGTCATCTACAAATTGCACATCCAACGAGGAAATTAGGCCAAAGATCGCTAAGCCCTCGGAAGCTGTAGTCCAGTAACCCACTTGGCAAAGTGTCGAATATCTGCTGAGGTAGAAGACGTGAGGTCAAGCCACGGGGGTGGGGAGCCCATTCAGCAAACGCCAGCGCAGGCCACTGAGGGTCCTCTTGCTGCGGCTTACCCAAGGAGGGGCTATTCGCTGCTCCAGTACAATCTCAGGATCCCTCTCCCCAGAGATCTGCCATCTGTCAGCCTGAGCTGCTTCCAGCTCAAGGAGGCGGAATTAGGAAAGTAAACATACTGCTCCCAATGTAGATGCTCTAAATGAAAAGCCACCCATGTGTCGGGCAGCCTTGGGTTTCGAAAGTTCAAACATGGGACCATCAGAGCTTCCCAGCTGCAGGCGTTCATTCATCCACAAACACGGGCTTAGTGAGTGTCAGGCCCTGTGCTAGGTGCTAGAGTTACATCAGTGGTCAAGAGGGTGGTACCCCTGCTCTTGGATGGCTCGCATTCCAGCAGGAGAGGTGGACAGGTAGACCAGTCAAAAAGACTGGATGCTAAGCGCTGTGGAGATAAGTCACGGGTAGAGAATGACTTCGCAGAGAGTGTGGCTACCTCTAAACCAGTGGCTTGGGAAGGCCACTCTGAGGTCATATTTGAGCTGTGATTAGAAGGACAAGAAGAAATCTTGCATGACAAGAACTGGGGGATGGGGAGCAGGTTCCAAGCCAAGAGCAAGCTGAACATGTGTCAAAAGGAAAAGAAAGATCCAGCGGTGGAGATGAGGGACAACTGGAAGAATTGGCAAGATTGGACCATAGGGAGGTCTCACAGACTTATGATAAAGCTGGGTGCAACAGTGCACGCCTGTAATCCCAGCTGCTCAGGAGACTGAGGTGAGAGGACCACAAGTTCAAAGCCAGCCTCAGCAATTTAGTGAGGCCCTAAGAAACTTAGCGACACCCTGTCTCAAAATAAAATGTAAAAAAAAAATGGCTAGAGATGTAGCTCAGTGTTTGAGTACCCCTGGCTTCAATCCTTGGTACCAAAATAAATAAATAAAGAGGATAAGAAGCATAACAGATATCTTCTCCTCAATTAACAAGAAGAAAAGCTGAGACTCAGAAATGTAAAGTGTCACAGACAAGTCTCAGGAAAGCTGGGCTTCTGCCCCTGGGCCAGGGCTCCTGACACCCTCTCCAGTGCACACACAACTTCTCCCTCCCCATCTGCTACCTCACTGAGGAAGAGAAAGGAAGACAGGAAGCATGACATGCCACGGCTTGCAGTTCTGGGTATTAAAAAGTCAGGGATAGAGACGGAGGCTGCTCACGGAGGATCTGAGAAAGGAAAGGGGGGCGAGGAGGGACAAGGTGCTGACAGCAGAGTGGAGACCAGGGCAAAAACAGGGGCTGTCATGGCTGGGGACCAGCTCTGAGAAAGGGACGAAAGACCGAGAAGCTACAGAGCCATCTCAAGCTGCCCCAAAAAGCAGTGGCCTGGAACAGAGAGGAAGTATGAGGACAGAATCAGGGAGCTCAGGGGGATCTTAGTCCCCAGTCCAGTGATTCTCAATCCTGGTTGCATTGCACAGGCAGCCAAGGACTTTCAAAAAATCCCAGTGCATTGGGTATTTTTAGAATTTCTAGAAATTTTCTTTTTCTAAAGCTCTCTAAGTGCCTATGAAGCGGTGAGGTTTGAGAATCACTGTATCTTGTCTCTAGCTTCATCGGACCATCCAGAGAGAGGGCTCCAGGGAAGCCAGAGAGGGTATGGGGTGCGAAGCCTGGCTCAGCCCTGTGCGTGCAACTCGGTCTCTTTGTGCTTTAGCTTTCTCACTGAACAACAATAACAAAAAAAAAAAAAATAGAGTTAAGTGAGGTGGCACATGCCTGTAATTTCAGCAGCACGGGAGGCTGAGGCAGGAGGATTGCAAGTTCAAAGTCAGCCTCAGCAACTTATCGAGGCCCTGAGCAACTTAGTGGGACCCTGTCTCAAAATAAAAAATAAAAAGGGCTGGGTGTGAGACTCTGTGGTTGAGCTTCCCTGGGTTCAAATCCCAGTAACAAAAATAAATTAAATATATAAATAAAATGGAGCTGACAGCATCTACATTGTTGTGGATTACATTAGGAAGATTAAATCAGTTTAAAATTGTACCTACAAAGTACTTAGAACAATGTCTAGCACCCTAGAGATGCATCTTTATATATGAAAATCCTTTTAAAATATGACTCCATTCTTGAGATAGGCACAGGGTTGGTGGAACTGCAGACTGGTACAGCCCCTCTGGAAGGCAGTGTGGGAAATCCTCAAAAAACTAGGGATGAGCCCACCATACGATCCTGCTATTCCTCTCCTGGGTATTTTTCCAGGGGATTTAAAATCAGCACACTGCAGTGACCCAGCAAAATCAATTTCATAGCAGCTCAATTTACAATAGCTAAATTATGGAAATAACCCAGATGTCCCTCACTGGATGAATGGATCCAAAAACTGTGGAATATATATACCATTGAGTTCTACTCAGCAATTAGAAACAATGATATTGCAGCCTTTGAAGGTGAATGGATGGCGATGGAAGAAATCATGCTGAGTGAAGTTAGCCTAACCCAGAGAACCAAGGATCGAATGTCTTCACTCATCTGTGGAGGCTGGAGCTAGACCCTGGCCATTGAGAAAGGAGGTCTATTATCATGTTTTAAATCCAGATAAGGTGTAATGTCATACAACCTAATACATTTGTAGAGATGTATTGGGAAGGAGGGGGGAGGGATAAGAGTGAGTAATTCAGGGGGCTCTTGGGGGTAAATCTAATTTTCAGAATTTATATATATATTATATTATTTCATTAGAAGCTTGTTTGATTGTTCAACAAATAAATTTCTGAATAAAATTTATATATATATATATATATATATATATATATCCATTCTTGGGCTCCAAACACTTCTCATGATCCTCAAAACGAAACCCCAAACCCTCCCCCAGGCCAGCAGAGCCTGGCATGGGCTTGCACTTGTCCACATGCCTAAGCTCATCTCTACAGCCCCACCTCTTCTCTCTTCACTCTTCCTCTTTGCTCCCAACAGCTTGCTAAGCTCGGTTCTGCCTCCGATCCTTTGCATTTGCTGTCCCTTTTCCTAGGGTCCTCTTTCCCCCGATTCTCACATGGCTCATCTTCATCTTGCAGGCTGCTTGGAACTCAAACTTCATTTGCTCAAAGGACTTCCCCTCAACCCACTCCAAAGCTGCCACCCTCCGAACGCTCACTTTACTGCTAGCTGATGATGGTGCTCCTGTTCTTTTGGGAAAGTCACGCATGCACAGACTTCAACGAGTCAAATGGTTTGTCGTAAAAAAAACAGCACCGTCCCTTTTATCACTTCCTGGAGGTGACTGCTTCCACCTCTTTTCAATAAAATGTTTATTCCTTCCTGTCCTCAAGGAACTTGCTTATTTTATTACCGCTCTTCATTTTTCAATGTCAGATTTTATCTGTTAACTTTCCCCGGAGCTATGAACATGCAGTTCTCTTCCCCTCCCCAATACATCCAGAATGCATGCACCCTTCTTTTTAAAAAAAATTTTTTT
>PVKS010039438.1:0-17259 GCA_004027875.1 Aplodontia rufa | reverse complement strand
GCCGGATGTAATCCTGCCCTCCGCTCAGGGGTACAATCTACCAACGTCAAAAGATGTTACCAAAATTTGAAGAAAAGATTTTATATGGATCCATATAAGAGAGGGAAATTGTGAGATTTCTGTTTTTCTTTTCTATGAGATTAAACCTGCAATGTTATATAGGCATAGCTGCTGTAAATTAAGTTTGGAGCCATCTTAAATCAGGGAATCATGAAGCTAGAAGGAAGCCATGTTTAAAATTCCCTAACAGGTGTCCTGTGACACCTGCAACCACCTAACCACTTCCTGCCCCATCTTACATTAACCAATCGTGTAGGTTGTGCCCTGCGTGCAAGTGTTTCCAGATCCCCTTTGGGAGCGCACCCTTCTGCCGGAGTTAAGTCTGTCTTGCTCACCCATCTTCAATTCCTTGTTTGTTTTATCACATGCCCTGTATTTCTAACAATTAGGGAAAAGGTAGGTGAATTAGAAGGTGCTAAGCCAGCCAATACCTGTCACCCTGAATGGAGATTTTAGCCATTTGCTGACTGTGACGTTGTATTGACCCTGTCCCCCTCTGCTGACATGGCCTGTGCTTGCTCCCACCTGACCTGTCTCCTATTTTATGTGTTGGAGCAATCTTCAAAATGCTGCAGTTCACGAGATAGATTTCTAAAATGGAGTCTGAGTGTGTGAACTTGGTGCTCTGTTAAGCGCTCAGTCCTTGCTTTAGGCTTCCTGACACATCAGGTTGGCTCCTCAGGCCAAACCGGGCCCTTCGGGTCTCCCAGGTGAATATTAGTTCTTATTAAAATGTGGTTACTTTGTGTCTATTCACAGTCCAAGGTCAAAATATTCCCCCTCACACAGAGGGAAGGTGCTTTGAAATCACCATGCAAGGGAAAGCTTGATTCATTAGGAAAGTTTAACTTTATTTATGAATATTCAAAATGGAAACTAAGGCTAATAATTTAAAGCCCTTTGATTAAGTTTTTATAAAATTGTATGAATTAAAATTCAGGACATCAGGTTTATTTTTAACTGGTGCTCTCTGGAATGTTGAATTTCAAGGCAGAAACCCGTGCCCCTGCCTAGTACCTCCTTTTTGGTGTGAATTCGAGGCCATAAAATACTATGGGAAAGACTGTTTTAGAGCAAGGATCCATGGTTCGTATGTGGGTTCATTGTGTCTGTAAATTCCCTGCAAATTCATGTTGAAAGGCAAAGACTGCGCATTCTTCTAGAAAGAAGGTTTGCAGTGTTCCTCAGAAGTGGAATACCACTACGGAGATAATTTACTGGAACTACCTCATTTTCCCAATTACTCCCCAAACCTGAATGGCTAAGCAACTGGCCTGCCACTCTCAGCAAGGGTAAGACAGAACCCGGGAACGGACAGAGGCTGTGCACTCCCAAGAACGTAGGAATAGTGCCATTTCTACCCACACAGTCCCCCTGGAACTCTCAAGCAAACAAGAGACACTAAATTTAGTTAGTCCAGAGGTGCTCTGCCACTGGGCCACATCCCCAGCCCTTTTTATTTTGAGACAGGGTCATGCTGAGTTCTGGAGGCTGGATCTGAACTTGTGATCCTCCTTCCTCGGCCTCCCCAGTCACTGGGGTTACAGGTGTGTGCCACCATGCCTGGCTCACCATAATTTTTAAATGGCCCTTTAATGTGGAGGAGGAGCTGGGATCCTATCCGTGGAACAATCCCCTTCTAGGTTGATGTGATTGTTGAAGGCCCCGGAGCTGAGAAATCGCTGCCCGCTTTTGTGTCATGGAGAAGAACCCCCAGATCTAGCCCTAACCTGCCACAGATGAGGAGGGCGGGTGTGAGTGAGCCAGCTTCAGCTTCCCTTCCTGCCCATCCTCCTCCCAGGCAGGCAGCACCACGCTTGTCCGCACGTCCAACTTCAAAGTGCAGAGTCTGAAGCCTCAGTGGTGAGGGAGCCACCGCGGATATTCATTTCACACACGTGGCACGGAAGCTGGTGAGTACCTGAGGTTAAACTGTCTGTCTGCAGCTGGGTGATCTCGATTCCTTTTCCTGCAAACCTGGAGAAGGTTGCCTGGTCCATGCACATCAGCGCTCTCCTAACACCGTGTTTAACATGATGATTGGCTCTGGTCATTGGTGCAGTCACTTCATCCCAGCACGGAAGCATTTCTTAGTGATTTCCCTCATACATGGAATGTTCACTGGCCTGACTCGGTCTCTTCTCTCCATCCAATCTCTACATCTGGGTGACTGTTAAACACGTTTGCTGCTTACTGTCCCAGGTGTAGTTTGGAGGACACGATGCCTCCTTTCCTAGTTTTGCAAAAGGAACTTTCCATTTTAATCCCACCTTTCAACTGAGTTCACAAGTGACTTTGAGCCTTTTCTGAGTGTCCCTCTGATTGTGAGGAGCTCCTGGCTGGAGCACGTAGTCTCTGGGCATTGCAAATTGCCACCAACCTGGTGGCTTGAAACAGCAGCATTTATTCTCTGGACATTCCGAAGGCCAGAAGTCCAATGTTGAGGGCCCTCAGGGTCACGCTTCCTCAAGGCTCTGGGCAGGACCCTTCCTGGCCTCTCTCTAGCTTCTCAATACTCCCACAACCCCTGCCTCCTTCTTCCATCCTGCTCTCCTCATGTCCCTGAGTGTCCTCTCCTCCTCTTACAAAGACACAGCTATTGGCCTCCAGCTCCAGCCTCCTCCAAATGAGTTAGTTAAGGGCATTATGGATGATTAGTTAAGAACCACAGGATCTTATCCCAGCCAATCTTATGATTCTTAACAATTGTATATGCAAAGGTCTTTATCCCAAACAAGGTCACATTCTGAGGTACTGGTTTGTAAAATTTTGGGAAGGACACTATTTAGCCCAACCCCACCATGCCAGGCTTTAGGAAAGCACCAGTCTGCTGTTGTGGAACAGATAGAGGAGCACATCCCTGCCCCAGAGAGAGTGAGGATCATCTGGGGACTCAGCGAGGCAGCCTTAGAGTCAAAGATCTCAGGAGTATTGACAATTTGGCTTACTGAATTTATCAGAATCGAGTCACTTGTTAGCTAAGGATTACAAGTTACTGTGCATTTGATCTAGTCATACTGTCAAAAAATACCCAAAACCCAAAAAACAACAAAAAAATAGCCAGGTCACCCAGCTGGAGCAGAGGGTCTATTTGGTCTCCCAGAAGCGAGCAGGTTTGGGTGCATCTGATTCACATATGTTCATATGTAGGCGGAGAGAGGTGACATCTTGCATGCCACCCATAGTGGTTTAGTTACAATCGTGAGTCAAAGAGACCAGCAGTTTGCGTTTCGGTGCAAGTGGAAGACTTTAGTTAAAGCTATTTCTTTCCCTGGTTTACCAAGCGTGACATTTTTTGCAGTTTCATATCTTCACTCCAAATTGCATTTCCCTGCCTGAAGCCATCTCATTTCTGATGCTGCCACATGGTGCCCTGCTCATCGTTGGTCATTTTCTCTGTAATATCACTAGCCAGAAGGACACGATATTTCAAGTCTTGCTTCAGGGACTCCTAAAAGCATTTTTGAGGGAAAAGGGATACGAGTTGAGAAAGGAAGAGTAAAACAAGCCTTTGCTTCATTGATAGTGGCCTATTTCAACCATCCATGCAAGGAGATGTTGATCCAGCACCTTCCATCAAGACACCAGTGTCGGCTCGGCTCTGGGGATACAGTGGTGCTCACACCAGGTGTGTTCTCTGCCTTCAGGTGGCTCATGGTCCAGTTCAGTGGTTAGCAGCTGCTCAGATACCCAGGGGTCATCTGTCAATCAATGGTGTCAGAAAAGCTGTACTTCTGAGCTACTTCTTGATCTGAATCTGATCTCTTAAAAAGAATCAAACAGAATTTTCTCCTTGCTCCTGCAGGTAGTCAGAAGACTGAATGTGACCTCAGGGGTCATTTGGTCCAGACTCCTAATTTCAGTCACCAGACATCTGTTAAGTAAGTGCTGATGCCAGCCAGCAATGTACCAAGATCACACTCCACACTGAAGTAACAACAGTGTGTCTGAACAGGCCCGGGACTGGCCCTCTGGGACCTTACAGTCCAGGGTGGGGATTCAGATATTATCAAATAACACCACAAATGAATGTCAAGCCACAATTGCATGAGGGCTTGGGAAGAGGTCTGTGCAGAGGGTGACGCAGGGGTTTCTGCATCTGGGTAGACAGGAAGACTTCCCCAGGAACTGAGACCCAGAGGAGAAGGTCTCCAGGGACAGGCAAGAGGGATGAGCACCCCACGCAGAGGCAGCAGACAAGTTCACCGCTGACTCCCCTCTTCCATCTCACTCCCCAGACCCTCATCAGCCTGGGGAGGTCCAGGAATCTGATTCAAGATCCCCAAGAAGTTCCCTGCAATCTTGATAGTTCCCTCATTCTGAGAGTTGGAGCTTTTTGCTCTACCAGACCAAATAGACCCTCTGCTCCAGCTGGGTGACCTGGGCTGGTTTCTCTCTATGCACCAGTCACTTGTTTGTAGACTTGGGGTGATGTGTCCCTTTAGGAGTGTGAAGAGGACACTCAGCACAACAAGTGTGAAAGGTGTGCGGGAATGGACACACAGACACAAGCAATAGGTCAGCAGCACCCGTTTCCTTTGCTCAGAAAGATCTCTAGGGACAAGCACTATGTGGCCCAGTGGGGAAACGGATATACTCACAGGGACAACCCAGAGGGAGGATTTTCAGGACAAGAACTGCCTTTGAGTTCCTGAAGGGACAAGGTTGCAAAGGCCGGTGTTTGGACAGCACGGTATGAGAACTGAAGGTCAAGGGTGAGCAGACCAGGGCCAGCTAAGCCTTAAGCCACTGGGACGCCACCCCTAACCCTGAATTGGCAGGAGGTAGGGTTACAGGAACCCGACAGAAGCATGCACCTTGGAAGAAGGGTCAGCCAACAGAACCAAGGCTGCTTGGACTGAGCCAGCCACTGCCCAGAGGGCTTCAGTCGGCAGAGAGACAGCAGTGGAATTAAGGTCGTGACCTCTCTCCTCTAGGTTTTGCAGAAAACTTCGTTTTTTGTTTGATTGTTGTTTTTAGGTGGCAGGCTCTGTTCTAAGTACTTTACATGTATTGTCTCATTAAATTTTCATGATAAATCAGAAGTGTGTACATGTATGATGCGGTGCATGTATGTGCATAAACACACATGCTGCTGCAGGGATTTGTCCACGCAATAGAAGATGGCACCAGCTCCGCCATGCTCCTGCTCAGGCAGGGCCAGCTCACTGACGTGGAGAGTTGAATTATTTCGGTAGGTGCTAATATTGCAGCATTTTTGAAAGCTGGGGTAGAAAATAGGACTAATTAGTGTTCAGTGTGCAAGCTCCCGGCTGCCTCAGGAGAGGGAGGCGCTGGTGGCTCTGCAGCTCCCAGCTCTGCTGTCCCTGTCTGCATGGGTGGTGCTGGCAGGAGGCAGGTGGGCTCCCTGACAGCAGGAGGCTACTGCACAGCCCACATGCCACACAGTCACGGGAAACCTGTGCTCCGCCCAGTGGCAGGTCATAGGCAGAGGCGACCTGCTCTGTCTCAAGCCTGGGGAAGAATGTGTAGCAAAATGCATCCTCAGGAAGTAAACGTGGTCCTGTACTTCCTGTTTGTAGAGGTCATGGAAGAACTTCTGCAAAAGGCAAATTCAGGGCCCTGCCTCCAGGAGCTACTCTGCTAGGGCCAACCCAGACCCCAGGAATCTGCCTATGGCACTCCTCCGTGATTGTCATACAGGTGGCCCGTGTGCTCTAGAGTTTTGTTTCTGGGAGGTGACTTGGGCTAAGTCCTGGCCCTGTCCCTGACCTCAGGATGCTCAGAGGGTAGGGGTTGCTCAACGTATGTGAATTGGCTCTCCCAAAGCTGAGTGTGGGCCACGCTGCCTCCCTAAAGGACATGGTCACCAAATCACGAGATGTTAAGTGCTCTGGGAGACCAGGCCATTGTCCTGGGATCGACTGTCAGGCAATATGGGGAGCTTCGGGATCCTGATTGGGTGTGAGGGCTCATCGAGTCCAGATCCCGTCACACAGTGCTCTCTGACTTTGGGTATCCCTCCAGCTCCCAGAGCGTGTTTCTATTGGTGAACTGGAAACGGTAAAGCCCATTCACAAACTCCGTTAATGCAAAGACAAACTGAAGTTGTGTTAAACCCCTACAGACAGAAAAGAACAGATATCTGTTGAGCGCCTGCTGACTGGTATGGTTCATGCGCATTGTGCAAAATGCCCCAAAATGGAAGGTGTCCTTTCTTGTTTCCTAAACTGCAGATCCAAATGCTGAAGCCGAGTTCAAGTCAGGACGTTTGTCTTGGAACAACCTCTCGCATGTGCTTTCTGACTGAATTGTGTCCTCTCTTTCCCCAGGCTTGTACCCTGACCTCCTGATAGGACATTGCTGCAGGGTGTGCTTCTGCAGGTGTTGAGCTCCGGGTTGTGACAGGTGTTCCTACACCTGTTGCTCCGCTTGTGAGCTGCATTCACTGAAGCCGTCTCCCACAGCCCACACACCACACATCCCTGGGGGTTTCGCTCAACCTCAGATCCTGGACCCTGGCGATGAACTCATTCCTGAGACAACCATCCTGGGGCATCTCAGGGTTAGTGTCGCCCACCCCTGTCTCCAGCAAGATGGCTTCTCCTCGGCATCCTCAGAGCCCCTCCTGAGCCTCCTCCACTCTCAGCCCTCGCTGTTCAGTCCTGTTCTCATGCTCTCTCCCCACAAACCCACTCTGCCACACTTATCCTCAAGATTAACGGAGCCTTCCAGAACAGGAAGCCGCCTCCTCCCAGCTCTGTTCCCTCCCCCTGCTCCCTCCCCACCCTCCAGAGTGCTTCCCAGAGCCAGGGCTGCTCCTTGTACTGAATCCCCTCAGCGTGAGTGTCCAGTAATTCTCTGGGGTCACGATGACAGCCTGTACTCGTATCAAGCCTGGCACTTGACGAAGGCTTTGCAAGACCATTGCTTGGTCGTCCTCACAGCACTCATCGGGTAGGGGCCAGTAACGTGATTAGCTCCCATTTTACAGATGATAAAGCAGAGGCCACAGGATTATCTAGCTCAGTGGTTCTCAGCCAGAGGGGACTCTCCACAATGTCTAGAGACACTTCTGATTGTCACAACAGGGGCAGTAGAAATGCTGTTGGCATCTTCAACATCCTTCTGATGCCAGTTTTGTGGATGTCGGGTTTGTGTCCTCTCAGAGTCAAAGGATGAAACCAAGGGACACTGAGGCAAGCTGAGCAAATAGAGTTTATTTTAGAAAGGATGGGAAGCAAAAGACTTTACAGGAGAAGGGGGTCCCGGAGCCGGAAACTCAAAGAGGGGGTCCGGTTCGTCAAGATTCTCCCTCTTTGATTAATCATCGCCTTCCCTCCCCCTGCCTGGGAGCTGGGCTCAGGGGCTCTGGTCTGATCTGGGCTTTTGTCCTGGGCTCCAGCACCTTAGCAAAGGGCTTTGTCAGCAAGGGGTTGTAACAGCGGATGCTCTTTGGCCTCTTGGAAAAAATGACTGCAGCCCACGTCCTCCTGCTGACCCCATCATTCTGCCTACGGTGACTGCTTCAGTTCCCCCGTCTCACTTCCATACCCAGGACAGTCTCCAAAACATCGGCACGCTGAGGCAGGGAGCACCTGGCCGAGGTCCTTTCACTCACTCACAGGTCCTTACCCGGGTATTTGGGTTCCAGGTACGCCTGCTCCTCTCAGCCGCTGTTGCGAGGCCCTGCTGTGGCTCCTTGGCACCTGGAGTAATAGTCTTCTCTAAGGGAGTCAGATGGAGGGATTCAAGTCCTCTGTGCCCCATGCTAGCTGACCTCTGGACCTCACGCTCCTCAGCCACATATTAGCTATGTAGAGCTATTGGAAGAGTAATTGGCCTATCGCAGGTAAAGCATGGGACACACAGTAGGTCCACCTATTCCACCCCTCCAAATCTGCCCTCCTCCCCTTCTAGCTTCCGTTCTCACTGGTTGTTCCACTACCTGGTGAGCATTGTAAACCGTATTTGTAGCCCAAAGGGCAAGATGGTGAGTTCCACTGAGGACCACAGAGAAGCAAGGCATCACGCAGGGGTGAGCGTGTGGGGGACAGGCGCGAGGGCTGAGACTGCGCAGGACCCCCCTCCGCCACACCATCAGACTGCAACAGTCTCTCTGGAAGAATCCTACGGCTCAGCAGACCCTTGCCACGGAGTCCCTGAAAGCATGAATACAAAGACTGCGCTTTGGCCTGGGAGAGCCGTAGCCAAATGATCACACGCAGAGTTAAAATAGGGGGAAAGGCAGCGTGTGAAAACGGAACCCCCACATAATCCCCCAGCAGTGGTTCAGGCTGCGTACCTTTTCCTCCAGGCTGCCAGCTTTATCCCCCGGGGAGCCGATGAGCCCTGTCCCCCACTGTCACAGTGGCTCATCCAGGAGCCAACAGGTCACACCCAGAGAGCCGAATTCAGAGGGTTCGGTTCTGCCATTCCCTGCCAGTGCACACAGCATTACCCAGCCCTGAAGGGAGGAAGGTGACTCTGAGGGATGAGTCAGACTAGGCCGTGTCAGGGTTCCCATCAAGCCTGAGCCACAGCAGCGCATTCAGACTCTCAAAGAGATTGCGTGCTGTCGGCGCTGCCGGCTGGCAGCGCATTCACGGCTGATTTTTAAATTTCAGTGATGTACAGACTTTAATTTGTTTTGTTACTCAGTATAAATATTTGCTCATGTTTTCTTAATTCCTTATAAAAAATAAAGTTAATTCAATCTGAAAAAAAAATATCGCTGAGTGGCTGTGGATTTGCACAGCTCTCAGGAGAACCGGGTGTGTACCCAATGGAAACGGAAGCATCATCGCACGAAACCTTGAATGTGATGTTCACAACAGCTGGAAGGCGGAGGCAACCAGCTACCATCCGCTCTGTGAATGGGTGTGTAAAGTGTGGTATGTCCTGACAGTGGAATATTTTGAGACAATAAAAGGAATGAAGTGCAGATCCATGCTGCAACTTGAGTGGATCTTGGAAACGTTATGCTAAACGAAATCAGTTGTGAAAGATTGCATTTTGAGTGAGTCCGTTGATCAGAATGTCCAGAAGAGACCAACGTATAGGAAGAGAAAGTAGATTGGTTGTTGCCTAGGGCTAAAGAGTTGAGAAAAAATGAAGCACAACAGCTAGTTGGGGACTGGATTTCTTGAGTGGTTAAAATGTCCTAAACCTGGCCAGGCATGGTAACACACACCTGCAACCTCAACCACCTAGGAGGCTGAGGCAGAAGGATCACAAGTTCAAAACCAGCCTGGGAAACTTAGGGAGACCTTGTCTCAAAATAAATTTGAAAAATGGCTGCAGATATAGCTGAGTTGTAGGGCACCCTTGGGTTGAATCCCTAGTACAAAAAAAAAAAAAAGTTCCAAGACAGATTGTGATGGTGGTTGTACAACTCTATAAAAGCCCTTGGATCATGGACCCTAAATGGTGAATTGTATGGCATGTTAATTACATCTCAAGAAAGCTGTTAAAGAAGAAGGAAAAGAAGATGGAGGAAGAGGAAGAAGAAGAAAAAGAGGTAGCAGGCTTTCGGATGCTCGTTGGCTGGGTCTGTGCAAAGTATCCCAGGTCGTTAGCTCTGCAGGGACGGAGGTCACCTCTCCCCGCACCTAATTCTTACTCGTATCTTTAGCATTGTGTAGAAATCAAATGAACATGAGGCAGATTAATAGGAGAGAAGCATGCGTGTCTTGTTAATGCCGTATGCGTGCGGGGTCTCCAGGAGATAGGGAGACAGGGGAAATGGTCAAAGAGAGATGCTCTCATACACTCTAGACAGAAAGGGATAAATCTTAGAGCAGTGGTGATAAAGAAGAGTGGGAGCACTGGGAATGAAGCGTACAGGAAGGATAAGGTCACAGGCCTTGCCTGCAGTTCCCTCTGGCTGTCTCCTGTGCCAGGTCAGCTGGGAGGGGGAAACAGGAAGTCTCCCTGCACCTGCACTTTCTTCAGCTCCACGGCCTCTGTACTCTAAGAAAGCTTTCTGGTTCCTTTGGCTTTGTGGGGCTGGCGTGCTATGGTCTGGTGGCCACACGCATAGGCACTGGAGTCACAAGGGACAAGTCGGCAGACAGGCTTCCCTGCTGACCCACATAGTGACTCCTGGACTTTGGGTGGAGTGTTTCCAGTACTTTCTACATGATGGTTTTCCCTTTTAGCATGCACTGACCACCCCTGGGGGGCCTGTTAGAAGGCACATCCGAGGCTGCACTCCTTCAGAGACTGATCCCAGCAGTCCGAGTGGGGCCAGAGAACCTGCATTTCTACCAGCAGGTGCTGCAGATGCCGCTGGCCCCTGAACCACACACTGAAAACTACCCATCTATGACTTATCCAGGGGCTGAGGAGTGTTCTTTACAAACAGCAGCAGAATCCACGGTGAAAATTAGTTGCATGTGTGAAGATTTAAAAAAAAAAAACAACTTTATGATGATTTCATTTGTCAGTTTCTAAATGTTGAGTTATAACTAGTAGCTGCAGTGTTGATGAAATGATGGGAGGAATTCCGGAGCAGGACTCACCAGACCTGGAGTCACATGCTTCAGCTCTGGGAACTGTGCCCAAAACACTCGACCACTTTCATCGTCATCTATGAAAAATGAATCCCAGTGCCGCGTTGACACATGGTAAAGGTGTGAGGGAGGTGATCCGGCAGCTGGTCCACGGCGAGCTGCCGATGCATTCAACTTGACTGCCCTGGGAAGCCAACATCTGCAGGGCTTCCTGAAACTCTCCCGAGGCACCATGAGAACAAGTGGCTTTCAGCTCCGCGACAGGAGACTACAACCAAACAGGCCTCAAGGACGAAGACGCGAAGATGCACACTTTTGCACATTGCAGGAAGTCCAGCCACGGCAGCCCCTAGTGCCAGGTAAGAGAGGTTGCAGGGCATGTGCACCAGGCAGGGTGCGTGCACAAGGCAGGGCCTGAAGGTTGCTGGAAACTAAATGTCTAATGAGATGAGTGCTTGCAATGATTTGCAATGCCTCGTGCAGCTCTTTAAGGTTGAAGATTTCTCAGTCATGCCCAGATTTTAGGATACAATTTATGAGCATAGGATGGTAGATTGAAAAAAAAAATCCTGAAGTCACAGTCAGTCCTCAGCCTTGGCCACACAGGAGAACCATACGGGAAGGTTTGAGCCCTGCTCAGAAGCTTCTAGCCTGGGTGGTGCAGAAGTGGCTCAGACAGTGGTGAGTTCTAAAAGCTTCTCAGATGATTCTTGAGGACGGGGCTGAGACCGTTGCTCCAGCAGCAGAGCTGTCCCCCTAGCTGGGAGGACAGCAGTTGCAAGCACCAGATGATTACTTAGGAATAGAACAGAATAGCAGGGGAAATGGGGCTGAAAGCCAAACCGACTCACATAACTGTTCCATGAGAGCAAATTGCCTGCCCAACACACACACATGCACACACACACTCACTCATACACACACATGCACACACACATACACACATGCACTCACTCATACACATGCATGCCCCACATGCATGCACACACATGCTCACTCATACACATACATACACACATGCACACCCACACACGTGCACACACATGCACACACATGCACACATACACAGAGATGCACATACATGCACACACAAACACCATACACATATGCGCACACCCACATACACACATGCACACACATACACACACTCATACACATGCATGTGCACACATGCACGCCCCCACGCGCATGCACACACGCACTCACTCATACACATGCACACCCCCACCTGCATGCACACACATGCTCACTAATACACATGTGTACACACATGCACTCCCACACACATGTTCACACATGTGCACACACATGCACGCATACACAGAGATGCACATACATGCACACACAAACACTATACACATATATACACATATGCACACTCCCACACACTTGCACACACACACTCATACACATGCATACACACATGCTCACTCATACACATACATACACACATGCACGCCCACACGCATGTGCACACACATGCACACACATGCACGCATACACAGAGATGCACATACATGCACACACAAACACTATACACACGTATATACATACATACACATATGTGCACACCCACACACACATGCACACACATACACACATGCAGACACACATACTCATGCACACACTCATGCACACACACGCATGTACACATTCATACACACATAAACACACAGAGAGACACATATGCACATGTGCACACATACACTTTGCTTTATTCCCAGGTATGATTTTGTTTCTTCTTTAAGGCTAACTTGATTTTTACCCTGGCTTGAAAGTCACCTGGGAAATATGCTACAGGCAGGGCAGGGGTGGGATTTAGAGTATGATTTTTCATTGACTCTATAGTCTTCAGAATGTGGTTATTAAACACTGGTGTGAATAAGAACCACCTGGAAAACATTTTTAAAACATAGATAGAGTTCAGGGGTCTGCATTGAATGAGATTCACAGCTTTCCAAATATAATTGATCAATAACTGCAACTTCTTTTAAAGTTAAACATACAAATATTTTACAATCCAGCAATTCCAATCCCAGATATTTAACCCAATGAATCTTTAAAAAATTGTTCACACAAACACCTATACATATTTACAGCAACTTTATTCATAATCACTTCTAAATAATTACATACAATTAATTTTCAAATCCTAAAAACCAACCAAATAGCCTTCAAATGGCAAATGTATAAACCATCTTTGGTACATCGTCACCATGGAATACTACTCACTGATAAAAAAGAAATGAACTCCTAACATAGCATGGATGGAGCTAAAAATGAAATATGCTAAATTCATAAAGGACATATGAAGCTACAGGGGGCTGATTCCATTCACCTGAAATTCTGGAACAGGCCAAATTATAGGGACAGAAAGCAGGTCTGGTGTTGGTAAAGATCCGGCTACAAAGGGAAGAGGGGATGTTTGGGGTTGATCAGACCATTCCATGTCTGGATTATGGAGCTACTTTCATGACTGTATGCCAAATGTTTTAAAAGGTGACTTTATTATATGTAAATTGTACTTAAATAAAAAGAAAACCCAATGTGGAGGAAAAGGTGCTAAAGGGTAAAAAACAGATTTATTCAGATTTAACCCATTACATAATTTGAGAGAAGAGCAGTTTCTAGATGTGGGCGGGTCCAATTTCAGCAGCTTAGACAGATGCTTAAGTGTGGAAATCATGCCCGACTTATGTCTCCAGGGTCCACACTGCTTCCATATGCCACTCGGGGCTCTCGAGAGTCACCTGACACACTGGAACACCCACATTCATCCTCGGGGCTAGAAGATGTTGGGCTGGGGGCTGGAGCAGCGGCTCAGACACTGTACGCTTTCCTGGCATGTGCAAAAATCCAGGTTTGAACCCCAGCACCACACCACATACACAGCTAAGTGTGATAGCAATGAAAACCAGATGAAAAGCTAAATAAAATTGATCCCCCCATCTCTCCCTCCCTTCCTCTCTCTCTAAAAGGAAGTGTTGGGCTAAGAATAGGCACCAGGTTTGCAGGGATTGGACGCTGCCCTTCATCCCACTGTTTTTGTGTCTTGAGATCACACATAGGATATCTCTGTTTGGGGGGGACTGGGGAGAGCACAAACCCGGGGGTCGCTGGTGAGCGTGGCGTGGGACAGGGGAGTCAGAGCTGAGAGATCAGAGAGGCTGCTGGTCAGTTCTTCCCAGGCCAACGTTCCTGGGACAGCGAGGCGGTTGGCCCTTGCAGTCTCTCACAAAGTTGCTCCTTCTCCGGAGAGTGCCTTCAACTTCCATGTTCCCTGCTTGTTCCTAGAATTCCACCTTAAATCTGGTGGAATGGACTTATGGCCAATTTCTCAGTGTGGGAAAGTTGCGCTGGAGCAATGACACATGCCGTTGGATGCCGTTCACCCACATCTGGAAGCCACATGTCAGCAGCAGCTGTATAAAAGTCAGCCGAGCAAACCCAGGGTGATATTTTTTTTGCCAAACTGCAGGCAGCATGGACCTCACTCTCCTGTGGGTGCTTCTGCCACTGGTCACCGTGGCCTGGGGTCAGTATTACGGTGACTACGGGTACCCGTTCCAGCAGTACCACGACTACAGCGATGACGGCTGGGTAAACCTGAACCGGCAGGGCTTCAGCTTCCAGTGTCCCCACGGGCAGGTCGTGGTGGCCGTGCGCAGCATCTTCAACAAGAAGGAAGGTTCCGACAGACAGTGGAACTATGCCTGCATGCCCACGCCCCAGAACCTGGGGGAGCCCACGGAGTGCTGGTGGGAGGAGATCAACAGGGCTGGCATGGAATGGTAAGGGGCCGCCGTGGCACGGGGGCTGGTGACACCTCTGCTGGGGGACGCTTGATGCCTGGGGAACTGCAGCGCCCACAGCTTGGGCAAATTCCACCCCTGCCTCACTCTCTCATGCCCAGGGCAAGACAGTCATCACAAGATGCATCTGGAGTGACCCATGTTCCAGGCAGGTGGACCCTTTGCAGTTCCTGCCACGGGTTGAGCCTGTTCTCAATTTGGTCCAGGGGTTGGTGTGTGTCTGCAAAACAGACGAGTACAGGAGTTGAAATTACTCAAGAAACTTCACATAACAGTGCTGGGACACAGGTCCCATTTCCATTTGAACAGCAGTTTGGTTTTACTATTTTACAAAAGTATTGGTCCACAGTGGTTGGGGGAAAATAAACATTTGGACCCTCAGCACAGAGTGTTTGAGAAATATTGATTTAGAGCCAACAAATGGAGTAGAGAAATTGAAGCAAAGGGAAGTTAAATTAAATAACTCCTCGCTCTCAGACGTGTGTGCCCTCCCAATCGTCAACGCGGAGACCCTTCTCCCTGAGGGAACTTAAAGTGGGTTCCATTGCAGGAGCAGGCGTTACTGGAGGCCTTTAGAGAGAGGCACCATCCTCCCCTGCCTCACCCTGCCTTAGGCACGGGCATGGACAGGGTTCCCAGCGTGCAGTTCCTCTGTGGGGAGTGCCTGTCCCAGCTGGAGCTCCTTGGTCCTAAGTCCATCCCAGCAGCCACTTTTGCACAACAGCCTGGAGGGAGCCTGGACTTCAGGGCCGGGGAGGCAGCCCAGGGAGGAGGAAGCCCAGCTGGCCAGCAGCCAGTGTGCTGTCAGTGGAGTGAGCCAGGAAGCCCTGTGAGGGGCTCCAGCAGGCACTGGGTGGAATGTGGGCTGGGAGGGTCGATCATAAACCCCCAGGGGGCCCACAACCCACAACCCAGAAGGAAAAGAACCAGTGGGTGGAGGAGCAGGCGAGAGGGGCCTCTGAGAAAAACAGCTGCAGTTTATTGAGCTTGTAGCCTGAGCAGGCACAGCGTGGAGCCTCGGTATGGATTATCTCATTTAATGCTCAAAACAAATCTATAAATCATTTCATAGGTAATAAACTGGGGTCTAGAAACTGGTGCTTCTCCTCAGTTGGTAAGCTGAGATTTGCGTGCAGAAAGTCTTAGCTCTGCAGATGAAGAACTTAGCTGCAACGACCCCTCCTGAGAGCCTCTGCCCTCACCCAACGCCTCCCACAGCCCAGGTCCAGGCTAGCCCTTCATGCTGCAGAGAGGATCTGAGAGCACAGGCCCGGCCTGAAGTGGCCAGCCTGGCTACTGCAGCTGAGCAGCGACCCTGCCAGCCTGGGGAAGGGGGTGAGGGGGTCAAACAGGCAGCCATTACTGGGCTGGCCTCATCCATCCCACTGCCTCTGGCAAGCAGATTTAATGATCCTAAATCCCTTCAGACAGATGGCTGACTCAGAGATCAGGCCTGCCTGGAAGACAGACTCCAGCGACTCCCCGCAGCCAGGCTCACTGCCTGGCACGCAGCCTGGAAATGACCTAGTTACAATTGTCCCTCCAGCCCTCCCCTCTCAGGGCACCATCTTTCTAACACCCCTTCTGAGAGCCACAGTTCCTCAAACCCTGGAGAGCCAGCCCTGGCTCTGAGGTCTGGGATGGATCCTGTTGCTAGTGTCAATGTGCAGTGTGACCTTGGCCCAGGGTTCAGCTCCCAAGGCTCCTAGCCCATTGGAAAATGGGCCAACAGACTGGTAGACGTTGAGGACCCGTGGGGGGCTGTGCTCCCCAATGGTGCCCGGTTTTTCTTGCACTCCATCTATCTTTTTGTTTATCCCTGCCACAGAGAGAAGCCAGATGATGCTTAGCTCTAAACTTACCAATCTGTGGCTGGTTTGTCAAGAACTCCCAAGCCATTTGAGGAAAAGAAAAAGAGGGAGAAGGTGAAATCACACAACTTCGCTTGGCCCATGAGGGGCTAGGGACAAGCTGACGGGCGAGGTCTCTCTTCCCCTCCTCTCCCTGCGTGTTGCTGTGCAGGACTGAGACACCTCTCCTTTCTCCCTCCCACCTTCTGTTGTCCCCTTCTCCTCCACCAATCCCAGGCTCACAAACATGCACAGCAGCCTCTCTGCTGTAGGATTTGGTTGCCCCAAATCCTACACCAGGGCTAATTAACCTATGACTTTGAGCTCAGACTCCAGTCTTAGTGAAAAGTTTGAAAGGAAAGAAACTGCTCACAGGCTGGGGGGCAATCATGTCTTCCCATGACTGCCAGTTCTCAGTCCTTCTGGGGAAGAATTGTTGGTGGTTTGTGCAACTTGGCTGCCCTGCATAAGCAAATTAGCTTTCAGGTTTCTTCCAAGAGGGGGGGGGGTCTGAAGCACAAGCTTGACGATGACACTTAGGGTCTGCTGAAGGAGTTTGCTGTGGGGCACTATCCCTAAAGGAAGCTGCCACCACAGCCCAGTGGCCTATAATGCTGCCGTTGATCCTGATTCTCTGCTGAAAACTACCCACATGTTCTGATGCCAGATTCCATGCCATAGATGCCCGCCTCCACCCACGAAGGCCAGGAGGCACCAACTGGGTTCCCACATGTGTGTTTGCCCTCCGGGGCAGGCCTGCACTGTTCCAGAAAGTGTTCTCCGACTTGGCCTGGCTCAGGCTGCAGGTCCTGTGTGGAGCAAGAGAAAGCTGGAATGTTCTAGGAAGCTGAGATGTTGTGTGGTAAAGGAGCTCTGGGCTGGGAATCAGGGAGCCTGGACTGTGTCCTCTCCTAGCTCTGCCACCTTGGGCATTCTGCCCTTGCTCTGGCACAGGAAGACAGAGGAGGAGAAGAGCGGGAGGGTGGGAGGGGTAAGGAAAGAAAGGTGTGACGCCCATCTCGCAGGCTGGTAGAGGGTGCTACAAATCCTAATCTAAAACAC
>PVKS010039437.1:0-17215 GCA_004027875.1 Aplodontia rufa | reverse complement strand
TTTTTTTTTTTTTTTGTGGCATTGGGGATTGGACCCAGGAGTGCTCTACCACTGAGCTACATCCCCAGTTCTTTTTATATTTTGAGACGGAATCTCACTAATTTGCCCTTGCTGGCTTCAGACTTGCATGCGTCCTTCCTCAGCCTCTTGAATAATTGGGATTATAGGCATGTGCCCCCATGCCCGGCTAGTTAAGATCCTCTTACCAACATGGTGAGACCAATAAGTCAGCCAAACAATCTATCCTCAAGTTGGTGTAATAATTTATACTGCCAAGCTATTTAAAAATACGGCCCAAACAGCAATCTGCATTGTTAGAGTGACAGAATTTTTATCTGTTAAGACCATATATTCAACACTTGGACAAATTAAGATTTTTTCTTTTAAAAAAATGATTTCTTCAATTAATTTACAAATTAATTTACTGGGCATTTTAGGTTCATTAAACCAAGACTTTTACAGAAAACTCACTCTGGAAGAAAAATACTTGCTGGGGGCTCTTCTTTTTCTTTTTCTTTTTCTTTTTTTTTTTAAAGAGAGAGGGACAGTGAGAGAGACAGAGAAAGAGAGAAACAACTTTATTTAGTTTTTTACATGGCTTTAGTTACTCCAACACTTAGTTGTGTACATGGTGCTGGGGTTTGAACCCAGGTCCTCGTGCTTGCCAGGCAAGCGCCGAAACCGCTGAGCCACCGCTCCAGCCCCTCTTCTTTTTCTTGAGCACTGAAGAAGATAGCACAGAGTTAATTGTAACAATTATCTTGTGCTGTGCATGTTGGGATGGTGAGAGGGTATGCATTTACCTGTACTTTTTAAGTAATTTCTTTCTGTGAAAACTGAGTCATATCAATCTTCTGTGAACTCCCTTTATCTGCAGAATCCATTTAATTAAAGTAGATTTAAAATTTTCTGTTAAACACTTGCTGGATTAGTCCTCTTACTGTTGCTATAACAAAATACCAGCGGCTGGGTCCTTTATAAAGAAATAGGTTTATTTTTCTCAATGTTTGAGGGGTTAGAAGTCCATGATCAGGCAGCCCCATTGATTCAGACTCCAGTAAAGGCTTCTTTCCCCTCCATCATGGCAGATGGAATCATGGGGGGAGTGTGTGTAAGGGAGCGAGATGCCATGTAGTACAGGAAGGCAGAGAGATTGAGGGCCCAGACTTACTCTTTTATAACAGCCCACTCTCACAGGAACTGACTCCCTCTGTGAGATGGGCATTAATCTCCTCTGAGGGCACTGCCCCCCATCACTCAGTTATCTTGTAATAACTCCACCTCCTGAAGGTTCCAACCACCTGTTAATACCAGCACATTGGAAAGCAGTCTTCAAACACATGGACCTTTGGTGGACAAACCACATCCACTATAGGACTTGCCTGAGAGCTAAGAGGAGAGTGGGCCCGGCACAAAGGGGAGAAACTCTTAAGAGTCGTTGCAGAAGATTCCAGCTTTTCCTCCGAGGGGGGCTTTTCATCCACAGCACAGATCTCTGCTTCCTTCTCCAGGCAGGATTCCCATTGTCCCTCAAACACATCTTCTCATCTTTGCACCCTTTCTAATCAGTTCACATTACTCGATGCCTCTGGGCTTCTGCTCTGCTGTAAATCCTGCCCACCCTTGAATCCGGACCACCTCTTCCAGGGAGCCTTTCTGGAATAGCTCTAGGTTTCTAGTGCTCTCTCATCCAGCTGATACCTATTATTCATGCTGCCTACTTCCTCATCTGTAAAGTGAAGGGCAAGTGGAACTGTACATGAGATTATTGTAAGGATTAAAAGACTTAGTCTAGGCACAGGGAGTGGAATGTGTTAGTAACAGTAGTAGGAGCATAGTGTGATTATTACTATGAGTTAGAACACATCTGAGATTTTAAAGACCCTTTTGCTTAATGTTTTATTTATTTCTTTTCTCGATTATCCTGGGGGAGAGTCCTCTCCTTCTCCCGATCACTCAGGTATCCTATACTAAGATATAAGGGCTGTGCTGCACAGTGGGGAGCCCAGAGAGCCAAAGACCAATTCCTGTGGACACATGGGACCCAGGGCCAACACTGGAAACCAGTCCGGCTTTAATCTGGTTTAAACTTGGTACTCAATTCCAAGGCAGAGAACCAGATGCCTTACGATGTGACATTATTGCAAGGTGGGCGTTTCTACTCAAAACCTTTCCTAGAAGGGCTCTACTCTCTGAGGAGCCATAAAGGAAGAGGGTCTGACTGCAATCCGGGTGGTCTTCCAAAGCCACAGCTCACAGCACGTCTCTCCCAGTCCCTGACACGAGCAATAGTCCTAACTAAACCTGGTCGTGGAGGTGGTGAGAGCTGCAGTCATTCAATGACTAGGTGTCATTTTCTGACACCTAGTTGTGTATGAGGTGCTCGGGTTTGAACCTGGGCCTTTGTGTATTCTAGGCAAGTGTTCTACCACTGAGACACCACTCCAGCCCCCAGCAAATGCATTTCTAACCTCAAACAGTTCCTCTATGGTGGTCTGAATGTTCCAGGAGAATGAGGCCTGCTCTCCACAACCCCACCTCTCATCTCAGCTGGCACAGTGTGGAGAGACGGCGTTTGACCCAGGGAACTTCAAACACTTCATATTAAAAACCTTTTCATTCATTACTGAGTGACCACTACCTGCGAGCGCTCTTCTAGGCGTTGGGTGAACAGCAGTGAACAAATGAGACAAAATTGCTGTCCTTGAGCTTGTGTTCCAGCGGGGAGAGAGAACACAAGAAATGAAACGTCTCTCGGATTCTGGGAAGCTCTATTAAGGACATCACAGAGGTCAAGGGGGCGAGGAAGGTAGGGCCTGGTTGCATTACGTAGGGACGGTCGGGGAAGACTGCTCTGAACCTAAGATTGCGTGGACCGAGAAGGCAGTCACAGGGGAGCCCTGAGGAGGTTCTTGGGTAAAGCACTTTCTAGGCAGAGGAAGTGACGAGCACCACCAAGGTCTTGATACAGAAGTGAGTTGGGTTTGAATGATGAACAAGGATGGATCAGGGCGAGGAGGGAAAGGTGATGAGCTGAGGTCGAAGAGTCCTTGGGGCCAGTAGCTCTGCACCCGGCAGGCCTCTGCAGGAGGTTGGTCAGTGCCTTGGAAGCCACAGCCGATCTTCAGAAGCTGTATGTGTGAGAAAAGTTACATTTTGGCTGCTCAGAGGAGGATGGAATATGGAGCAAAAAGGCATGAACCTGGAGATCATTTCAGAGGAAAATAAAA
Source organism: Aplodontia rufa (assembly GCA_004027875.1). NCBI lineage: Eukaryota > Metazoa > Chordata > Mammalia > Rodentia > Aplodontiidae > Aplodontia > Aplodontia rufa. The sequence goes on along the minus strand of PVKS010039437.1, from coordinate 13,985 downwards.
AAAGATTGCTGGATACCACTTAAAGATCCATTTACCCTTTCTTTCTTTGTAAGAGAACTCTCTGATCATCTTCTTTGCAACAATGTGCTCAGCTAAAATCTAGGATTTCCTAGCTTCTGCCCCCACCCCCACCACCCCTCACTACCAACTAGACATAGCTCTGGCCAATGAGCTCCAAGAAAATGGATTTGCAGAACTTTTTGGGTCACTGCTTGGGAGGAGGTCTTTTCTTACATGTCTTCCTGCTGCCAGACTGGAACATAAACATAATGGCTGGAGCTCCAGTGGCCATTTTATACCATAAGGTGGCCTTTATTTTATTTTATATTTTAAAGAGAGAGGGACAGAGAGAGAGAGAAAGAGACAAACAATTTTTATTTAGTTTTTCATGTGGCTTTCGTTGCCCAGAGACTTCACTGTGTATGCGGTGCTGTAGTTTGAACTTGCATACCCGTGCAAGCGCTGTAACCACAGAGCCACGGCTCCAGGCCCCGTAACGTGGCCTTTAAAATGGAAGCCACATGCTGAAGACAGTGGGAACAAGGACACTTGGATAGGTCTGCTCCTGTTTAAGCCACAGTCATTTTTGGCTTTTCAGTTACGTCTAGCTAAATCTAAATGTAACCAATAATACAAAGTCATAGCAGTGATCTAGGTGGGAGAAGATGGTGGTAGCAAAGGAGGTGAGACTCTGGATTTTTTTAAAAAAAGGTGGCACCGATAAGATTTGATAATTGTTTAGATACAGGAGTGAAAGATGAGGAAATACAAAGGAAGACCTTTGAGCTTTGGGCCCAAGTGACATGACCATGCCATTCTTCACGGAGATGCGGAAGTCTAGGGAGACTTGGGTATGAGGATGGAAGTGGATTTAGTGCCGAGGTGGCAGAGCTGACTTAAGTGAGGACGCAATGGGGAGGGAAGAAAGGCAGAGAGCATGCACACAGCCTGGCCCCGGGGCAGAGGGAGCAGGGGGGAATGAGTCCTGTCCTGCTGCTTCTATTTTCTCAATAAAATAAAAGGCCAGGATGTCTACTAAGACCAAAGGGCTGAAAGCAGAGGGTGGAGATGGGGAGGTTCGAAGAGAGAAAAGCTGTGGAATGGTTGTTTCAGTGTGGAACGGCTGGACAGCATGGGTGTGTGTGCATTTGAAATTTGTGCTTCCTAATTTAAAGAGAAGCCAGTTAGCGACACTGTGTTTTTGCGTAAGACTGCGTGTTTTGCATAGTCGGAGTTAACAGCCTGAATTTTGCCAGGCAAGTGCCGTAGGATACAAGATGAAACAAGGGAATGAAGAGTGCTTGTAAGAAGGGATCAGAATGATGGATCAGCCGTCAAAACTGGACAAAGAAGGAAGTGAACACACAAGATAAGATGGGTCCAGGGTGAGAGCTGAGGGTTCTAAAAAAAAACGGAAATTGCTAGAGGGGGGCACTAGAGATGCTACCAGGAAGGACATGGTGGAAGGGTGGGATGGCTGAAAAGGAGTCTTTGGAGGTGATGCAGTTTGTCATCAGTAAGGAAGAGGTCCAGTGAGTCCCTGGGGACAAGAGCAAGTGGCTCAGGTGAGAAAGATTAAGTCACTGGAGAGAGAAGGCATTGAGAAGCCCAAAATGCTAGATGGGGTTAAGGTGTTGAATCAAGTCTATTAAACTATAAGGTTAGTATTACAAATTGTTCACAAAGTCCTGTAATTAGATTTTTAGAATTATTATGTGGTACAAATAAAGATATTATTCATTAGTATAAGTACTTCAAATTTTTTAAAAATTTAGGGGACATTTATGAGACTTCAATGATCAAAGTTTTACTCCAACATCTAAGTTGTTTTTGTTTTTTAAGAGAGAAAGAGAGGATCAATTTTATTTAGTTTTTCATGTGGCTTTTGTTGCTCTGAATTTTCGTTATGTACGTGGTGCTGGGGTTTGAACCCACATCCTTGCATATGCCAGGCAAGCGCCGTTACTGCTGAGCCACTGCTCCAGCCCACATCTAATGTTTTTACTGGGTGAAAATACAAAGCACTTTTTTCCCCTATGTGAAACTTCCTTGTGTCTTGATATCTTTGTGAGTTTGGGCAGCTAATCTATGAACATAATCTTTTAAAAATTGACCTTTTTTTTTCCTTTAAAATTCTTCATGTCTTAGTTTGTTTCTTCTAAGTTGGACTTTGCCCTCTTGTACTTCCTTCATAACCTTTTCTCTGTTTTATTTTTGGACATATACTTATTTTTAAGTATTTACTTATTTTTCTCAGATGTTTTGTTTCCTTTCTTCCTGCTCTGTCTCCGTTTCTAAGATTCATTTTCTTAGGAGAAGGAATTGGGAGGTTTCCCATGGCATGCTGAGAGAAGTCTCCAGAAGCCAGGGCTGGGACCTTGTGAACACAGGGGTTCTTGCACACTGTTTTAAATCCAGCAAGCATCTGGGATGTAGGGCCACACCTTACGTTCAGGTCCAGTTTGTCGAAGGTGGTCTGCAAAGCATTTCGAGAGTTGATCAGCAACTCCTCTCTCTCCTAGTCCCTTTTCATAAACTCAGGAATTATTAATTGGGAGTCTTTTCAGGACTGCACATTGTACTGACTAAAGCAATTCACATTAAAGGGCAATGACTGATTGGCTTACATCTCTTAGGGGCATTCACATTTCTAAAACGTGCACTTTAATCCAGATATATCTCAGATTCGGGAAATAAGTAAGAAGTGAACACTTCATACTCCATTCGGGAGTGGTAAACTAAGGAGGTTTCCTTTTTCTTGGGGTCCCAAAGCAGCCTTCTTGTCCCTTAAAATGAGGGCCAAGATACTATAAAATTGGGAGAATTTGTGTGCACTCTTAACTGAGTCCAAATGTGGACACTGTGTGACACTGCACGCCTCATTAATAGCTTGTCTATGTGTCTTCTTCATTTATGGATTATGGTTAAGCCATATTACCTGTTAATTGTAAATTCTTGGTCTCAGGATCCTATTCCCTAATTTTCCATAGAAAATTCTTCAGATACTCAACTTCATAAAGATTTTTAGAGCACCATTTTGGAATCACAGAGGTTCTTGGCTCCTGATTCTACCTTTAATCTGGTTGTTATTAGAAAATATAGATTGATTTGGGAGCCAGAGACTAGGGGCATTAGAATTTGAGGTTTCTATTTCTCAGCGTGCCCTGACCTATATCTTATCCTCCAATCCCCATGCAGAGGACAAGGCAGGCCACCTTGCAGTGGGACTGGTGTAGTGGGCTGGAGGGGAAATAGATTTGACTGCGGCTGCCTACTCAACTTCTATCTCTGAGACCTTGGGTAAGTTATGTGTCTGGTGGTACCGCTTCTTATGCAATGATAAAAGTTATTCTTGCTTAAAGTGTGGCTCTGGAGAGCAGCCCTTTTGTGAATCACCCACCCCATCAAGGGATCTGCGTCTGTTGCTCCGCAGGTTCTCTTTCAGTTCCAGAAGCTTCCCCAGAAAGGGAAGGTAGGCACTAAGGAAATAGGTATGTACGGGGCCTGGGCTCTTTCTCTTCGTATCTGCCGGAGCCACGACCTCCTTGATTCTGCGGTGCACCAGCCTGGCTCTAGGGGCGCGTTTAATTATAACTCACATCGCTCGCTCTTTCCCTCTCTGCTGAGCCTTGAACCTGTACCCGTTAGTGGACTTTCGTAAGCAGCTCGCTTGGGTAAAGGAGCAGAATAAAGTTTATGAAATGAAAACACAAATGTAGTAAAATCAGTCGCGCTTCCTCCTGCCCGTGCTGTTTACGAGAGGGATGTCAACGGGCCCCAAGAGGTCGCTGGTGGCGCAGGAACCGAGGCCAGATCGCAGGGAAAGGGGGAAGAAGAAGAAAAAAAGCCAGAAACTTTCTTCCCCGACGCGAATAATCGCCGTCCCCCCCTCGCCCGGGCAGAGGCGGTAACGTGACACCAGAGCCGAGCTCGGAGACCCGGGCGGAGAGAGGGAGGGACCTGGGTGGAGAGTGGCTGCGGAGCGCCGGAGGGAGAAAGGGGAGGAGAAGGAGGAAAACCCCTGTCGAGGAGGTGGAGCGAGGGGATGGTGTCCGCCTCCCGTTCCTCCCTGCCGTTTTCTGGAGGAGCCTGAACCGGGACAAAACACGCCGAAAGCGACACACACAAAGCCGGGGGTCCACGCTGGCGCTGGAGGCGAGCCTCGGCGACCGCGAGCGAGCCCGGGGCGCGGCGGGGCGCGGGGCGCCGGGGCGCTAGCGGGCGCGGGACGGGCGCGGGCAGCGTCCCCCAGCCGGGGCCGGGCACCTCGGCCGCTCGGGCCGCGGCGGGCGGCGGGGACCATGCCGAGGAAAGTCTCCTGAGCCCGGCAACTTCGGCCCCTCCCCGCCCCCACCCGGCTGCCCTCGGCGCGGCCCTCCCATGTGCAGCCGGCCGGCCGCGCTCTCCTGCTGGCGGCGGATGGGTGACCTTTTCCTGGCCCTGGCCGGCTGTGCGAGGCGGCGGAGCAGGCGATGAAGAAGCAGCAGCAGCATCCCGGCGGCGGCGCGGATCCCTGGCCCCATGGGGCCCCTGTGGGGGGCGCCCCTGCGGGCCTGGGCGGCTGGAAGCGCCGGGTCTCCATGCTGCCCTTCCTGCGCTTCTCCCTCCGGGACTACGGTTTCTGCATGGCCACCCTGCTGGTCTTCTGCCTGGGCAGCCTCTTCTACCAGCTCAGCGGGGGACCCCCTCGCTTCCTGCTCGACCTGCAGCAGTATTTGGGTAAGGAAGGGCGGCAAGAGCGAGGGCGGCGCCGGCTGTGCAAAGTTGTGCCCAGGGGAAGAAGGGGCGCGCCGGGGACTTCTGGTGCTGCCACCGCCTGCCGCCGCCCTGAGGCTCCCCAGGTGTGACAGCCGCGAGCATCCTGCATCCATCGGTGCAGCTGCCAGGAGCGTCTTCTTCCTCCCGCGCGCCGGGAGGGCGGCAGCGAGGCGGGGTTCCGCTGGGTTGCGGGGTCCCGCTGGGCACTCCTGCCCCCCGGTACCACAGATCTGCCCCCGCCTTCTCCCCCAACCGGGGCGGAGTAGACACGTGTGTGTTTGTGAGTGTGCTTGTGCATATGCAGACCCGGCGGCGGGGAGAGAGGCGAAGGGCAGGGACAGTCCCTCCCCTCCAAGACATTGTCAGTGACCACAGTCCCGTCGACTCCGGCGCTCCGGAGCGTGCGGGAGGCTTTAGCTCCTCTCCCAGGTCAGTTCTACAATTCAACCCCGCTGGTCCCCCTCCTGCCGCTCTGGCCCGCGTGGCTTCGCGCTGTCCCTGGGCTGACTTGTCTCTTGGCCTCCCCTGCTCACCCCGCCGGCTGCAGCGAGCGTGACGCGGGGAGCAGGCTGCTCCCTGGGATCTGAGGCTGTCAGCCTAACCATCAGTGTCGTCTCGGGTGACCCGGCAGTCCTTTGCGCTGTGTGCGTGTCAAGTCAGAACTTTATTTCCCCTTGGATTGTGGTCGGTTTGTTGTGAGCGAGGCCGCCTGCCTTTAGCGTAGGTAAGGAAGGGGTTGTAACCAGAGGGAAAAGAACCCGTCCTGCGAGAAGGCGTGGCCCCGCGGCTCCCTGTCCGGGCTCACAGCCAGGGGTGCCAGGCTGGACGACTGCACGCTCAGGTCCTCGGGAAGAAGTTGGCTCGCGAGCCCGGGCCAAGAGAGGATGCAAATCCTCCGCAAGTCTGTGGCCAGAAGAGGTCGTGCGGGGGCTGGGGGAGAGGCTGAGAGCGCTCCAGCTTCTAGAGGTGATAAACGTGAGCAAAGGGTAAACATCCGGCATCTGCAGGAGAGCGAGTGCTGGAAGCCAAGCCACCAGAGTGCTGCAAACAGAGCCGGCCAGAGGACCAGACAGGTTGGAGGCTGTCACATTTACCCAAATGTCCTCTCACTGCAGAAGCCACAGGTCTAGATAGCCCACCTTTTGGAAGGAAAAACAGACCAAACAAACAACTTCATCAGAAAAATAACAAATATGTTGGGGCATTTGGAAATACAGTTTTTTTCTACGTAGAGAAGCGCAGATTTTAAGTTACATTTCCATTTCAGTAAAAACTTTGAAGCACTACGGTTTTGCAAGATGCTTTATGGAAAATTAAAGGAATGTATTGCCCCGGTTAGATTTTTTTTAAAGCAAAATACTTAGCACTTGATTTTATAGATTTGAGGTAATATACCCTTTTATTAGGAAGTCAAATCTCTTCTTTTCAAGAGTTTTGTTTTGATTGTTTGTTTGAGACTGGTAGCTTCCCGAGCTCTCAGCCACCTTTTAGTATCCCAAAGGGAAATTAAGTTTTCCCATGAACAACAATCATTGTTGATTACTTTTGAGAGATGTGTTGTGGAAGATGTATTGTATGTGGTAATTGTTTTTTGGAGAAGTTCAACCGGTCCAGCCAAGTTCAATGTAGAGGAGGAGATGTGTTGAATGGCAATGGAAGACATTTGTGTCCACTGTCCCCAAGAACAGTTTGTTTTGGACAGGGTATTCAAACACTGTGGTCTCTCTCTCTCTCGTCATGATAATGTTAGGAGTTTGATTAGATTTCTCTAAAACCTCCACCTACCTCCTAAAATTCTGTGGTCCTCATAAAGTTCTTGGAGAAAGGAAAACCTGGGAGAAGCAAAGAACAAAGGCACCGTGAAGGATAGGATCAAGAAACCTCAATATATGTCACATGTACATTTTTGTTATATATTTTAAAACATGAGGCCTGATGACTTTGGGTGTTTAGTTGGTAAAGGGTGTATTTACCCCAGGGACTAGGAAGAACTCAGAGAGTGAACACTGTTCCTGGTTGTTACTAACCGATCATTAAGCTTCTGACTGACATGCTGAATTAAAAATGACATCATTGTGTACTCAAAATAGGATCCCCATGGCCAGATTTGTTCCCTGTTGTTTTGTTGCAAATAAAAATAATGATTTTTGGGAAAAGTGGGCTTTTGGTCTCTAGGATGGTCTAAAATATGCCCTGAATGATATCAGACCAAGGTATTTGCAGAATTGGTTTCTCTATTTTTTCCTTCCATTTTATTTTAGTGTCTGTCCAGACAAAATTGTGGTTAGTAAACACATCCTCTCAATTTCCTTAGCCAATTTTGGAGTCAAGTAGTTACCTTAAATGTAAGTTGGTATAAAGTCATAATTTTCTAAATCAAAATGTTTAGATCAGACATTTTTCTTTATAGAATGTAAGTTCAGTATATCTGGACAGTATTATGCATTTGCTACATAGTAGCTACTTGATAACTGTTGATTGAATTAATGACTGCCTGTTGTATCAAGGAGTCGATGTGATATTAAACATATTAAATATTCTCATGGGAATGTCAAAAGGTATGGGCATCATGATAAAAGCTAATCTTTGCTCTGTGCACTAGTCAACATACATGCAAAGTGAAATTTAGTCTACGTAACAACTCTGTTGGTGGGTTCTGTTGTTGTTTTTTTTTCCATTTTTCACATGAGAAAAATGAGGGTGAAGCATTATGGAAGTGATATAGCTTGGATCTGGAATCTTCTCCAGAGTCACATGTGTTAAAGGCATGGTCCTCAGTTTGGTGTTGTTGGGAGGTGGTAGAAACCTTTAAGAGGTGGGACTTAGAGGGAAGGTTTTAGGTTGTTAGGGTCATGCCTTCAGAAGGAATTGTGGGTTCTTTCCCACTTTCATGCCCAGCTAGGAGGTGAATGGGCCTCCTCCTGCCTCCTGCCATGACACAGTCCCAAAGTGATGGGGCCAATCAGTCATGGACTGAAATCTCCAAACCTGTGAGCCAGATTAAGCCTTGTTTCTTTATAAATTGACTGTTTTCAGGTATTTGTACAGCAAGAGAAAGCCCCAACACAGGTGGGCTTGCAGCAGTTAAAGCAGGACTTAAACCTAAATCTCTTGGATTCCAGGGCCCATTCCAGAGCATCATGGGCAGTTTGAGAAAGAAAACAGAAATGCAGCCAACATGCAAATGAGTCTAAAGAGCTGATTGGCTAAAAGATAGTCGCATCTACTTCCATAATTTCAATTTCACTTTCCTTTTCTTGATCTTTTTACTCTGATCGCCTGGAAGGCCAGCAGAGAGGGAGATTGTTCAAGCAGCTGGTCTGCTCAACCGTACCTTCCTGTGTCAGTGCCCACCCTGCTGTCCCCCTGTATTAGAGGACCTTGCTCCCTGAGCTGGAGGTGGGCTCCTTGCAATTGTAGCTCCAGGGTTTCTTCTCTCTTTAGCAACTGTTCTGTGTCTAGGCTGGTGGTTCCCTCTGGGTCTCTGGACCTGCAGCATCAGCAGCACCTAGGAATTGGTTGCAAATGCAAATTCTAAGGTCTTGTCCCAGACTTACTGAATGAGTCTGGGCAAACACCCAGCAATGTGTGTCTCAGCAAGTCCTCCTGGTGAGCCTGATGTAGCTAAAGTGAGAGAGTAGTGTTGCTTTCCCCTGCATTTGAAAGAGGGAGGATGAATGGGGGGAATTTATAAAATAGTTTAAAGGTTCAATAGTTACCAGCGCTTGCCTGGCATGCACAAGGACCCAGGTTCAAACCCCGGCAGCACATACACCACTAAGTGTCAGGAAAACAGAACCCAGATAAAAATTAAGTTGATTCTCTCTTTCTCTCACTCTCAAAACAGCAACACCAAAACAACAACAAAAAAATACATCTGCTTGGCTGCTGAAACACCATTGTTTCAAGAGAAGGACCAAGAAGTACTTGCAGCCCCAGCTGGCTTTAGACTCTCTGAGGTCAGGAGAGCGCATGGGATGGGATGGGGTGAGGTGGGGCATTCAGAAAGCAGTGTGGGGAAAGGAAAGATAGGAGACACTGATGAGGCTTTCTCTTCCCCCAGCATCCAATGTCAGTTCCTTCTTGCGGTCAATTTGGGGAAGGACAAAGTATGTTCCCTTAAAGAACTTTCTGCTTCAACAAATTTGAAAAGAGGAAGGAAGTTGGTGGAGGACAATTAGGCAGGGATAATTGTTGTCTTGATCCCCACCCACTACTCCAAAATGGGTAGAGAGAGAACAGAAACATTCAATGGGGTAATGAGATAAATATAGCAATTGCTATACTTGAGCCTTTAAGACCGTAATCTTTCCAATTTGGTGAAATTCTTTTTTTTTTCCCTCTGAAATGGCATTCATCCTTTGATTTGAGATATAAAACAAACTAAAATCAAATAAAATCTCCCCCCCTTCCGATATTAGGTTTTGCTGCTGCCTCACTGCCAGTAGCCTCATTACTTAGGAGTTGTGGCTGTGGAAATATCAAAAACTTGGAATACCACGCATTACATTGATAGAAGCCGAATAAGCCAGATGGCTTGCTACTGATCCTGTACAACCAGCAGACTCTGATGATTTATCCTCCAGCCTTGGAGATGTGATTGAGCCTTTATGTGAGCTGAATCTGCTGGATCAATTTTTAGTTGATATGCTTTCCCTTCCACTTTGAATTTATAGTATTTTAAATGGAGATAGAGTGCGTTAGTTCTCAGAATTGCCAACTTTATACATGTATATATGTATATGAGCCTGGAAATTTCGAGTCAATAAATGAAAAAGATGTCATTTTATTGAATTTGAAATTCTCCAAGTTTAAATAAATTTAAGAGAAAATGTGAAAATATGGGTCCAGATCTGTTACAAAATAGTTTCTCTAAACCTTAAAAACCAATTTTTATTTTTCTTTTGCACATCACACATGGTTTAAATATAGTACATTAGGCTCCACACAGTAATCTAGAAATGAATGCATAAAATATGATGTTATCGATAGAAATTGTTGGCGTAGTGAAAAAATGACATTTTTGTTTATAGCTGCAAATTTATCTTGCAGCGTTGGTTGGGGATGCACACAGTAGTACTGTACTAGAGCAAAGACAGAGAATGGCATTTGACTATGGCAGTGTGCTCTGTAAACAGCATAAATGGTGAAACACTCTGCCTTGTATACTATTTTTAATGTAGATTAGTCTCAGCACGAATTGCTTAAAAACCTGTGTAAATACTGGTTATCTGGATACTGTCTGTCTGCAAGTTCCCTGCCATCCATCCAGTTTTAAGACACTAGTTGGTTTTGTTTTGGAAAAACTAGAAATAAAGTGGTCAAGCCTTTTTCAGTCCCAAGAGAATTAGTATCTTTTGATTCCCTAGAGGGAGGCTGGAGGAGCAGAAATAATAGCATGTTTTGAATCTGCATTGATGGGTGTGCGTGATGGACTATGAAATCCGTATGATGGATTGCAGCTGCTAGTTATTAGGAGTTATGGCTTGTTCTTTTTTTTTTTTTGGTAAGAAGTGACCATAAATAAATTTTGTCTTACCGATATTTGTTTGTATAATAGAAATTCACCTCTAGACAAATAATAATACATATAAACCAGGGATAGGGATACCATTTCATTAAAATTTCTTATTTGCAGAAGTCAAAAGGATGTAACAGTTATTCTGCAAGACAACTCCAAACCAAGTACCTTTCAGTATTTGATATTTATTGAGTCATAATTCATGTATCATATAATTCACACATTCAAAGTTCTTAATAGTTTGTTTTCAGTAGCTTTTAATAGATTCCTAGATATGTACAACATTACCAAAGTCAATTTGGAGCATTTCATCACCACAATGAGAAATCCCAAACCCTTTATTTATCTCCCTACTAAATGTCCCATCACCCCTAGCAACAACTCATCTACTTTCTGTCCCTGTAGATTTGCCCACACTACACTCTTCATATAAATGAAATTGTGTACGATGCAGCCTTTTGTGATTGCTTCTCTCATTTGGCTTAATATGTCCATGATTCCTACATGTTCACTGTGTGTTCCAGTAGTCACTTCTTCCAATGACTGGACACTATTACAGAGCAATTGTTTTCATGGCAAAGCATTCCATAATACTGTATGAATAAATACATTTTGCTTTTCTTTTCATCCACTAATGGATTTGCAAGTTGTTTCTACCTTTTGGCTACTGTGAATATTCAGTACTGGTTTTTGTTTGAACAGTGTTTTCTGTCCTTTTGGGTTTTTGTCCTGTGAGTGGAATTGCTGGATCACATGCTAACTCTATGTTGGATTTTCAAGGAGCTGTCAGGCTACTTTCATGGTGGCTGCATCTTTTCACATCTCCACCAGCAATATGTGAGAATTCCAATTTCTCAACATCCTCATGAATACTTCTTATTTTCCATTAAAAAAAATAGTCATCCTAATGGGTATGAGGTAGTATGTCATTGTTGCTGTGTTTTGCATAGTCCTAGTGATTAGTGACATTGAACATCTTTTCACGTACATTTGGATATCTTTTTTGGAAAAATGTCTGTTCACATATGTTGCCCCTTTTTGAGTTGGGTTGTTTGTTTTTTGTTGTTGAGTTGTAAGCACTCTTTGTATATTCTTCGTAGTAGACCATTATCAGATACATGATTTTGCTATTAATTTTGGAGCTGAGAAGGATGATACTGACATAAACACAGTACTGCACCTACTGTTCTCTATATTATAGGTGTGTCTCTTTTCAAGGAGCGAGAAATTAGTTTGATGTTTTAGTCATTTAAAAATGCTAAGTACATTGCTTGTGTATATAGTAAAATCTATAACAAATTCCTAGTGATTGATTGAAAACAAGGAGCTCTTCAAAAGAATCTTGGCATTTGTAACTGAGCACTTTAAATAATGAATTGGTTGTCTGCAATTAGTTCGAATGTATGACAATTCATGGATAGTTAGCACATGACCATGTTAGAGCTGTCACTGGTGTGTGGAGCGTGAGTATAGACAATTTTGGAGGGCAGCTTGTAGTACCATGCATTTTACCTTGTATTTGCTTACTACAATGGAGTTGATGACTCAGCTGGGTGAAGTAATTAGTGTGTTGTATTCCTTATACAATGTAACATGGAGCTACCAAGAAAATCTTTAGCCTTCCCATGAAATGGGAATTTGTATGCATTAATTAATTTTGTATTCACATTATGCTATAATATGTAGGACATATACATATTAACAGTATTTCCTGTATACATTTCTGTTTAGCAAAATGCTATGACTTTTAGGAAGAAATGTTAATTTCCTGAAAATTCTTTAGTAGGTTTCAAACATATATATTATCAAAATAATATGCCTTAAATACATGCAATCAAGATGCTGCATTGTAGAATCTCAGTTTGAATAATTTGAAACACTCATTTATTTATTTTAACATTCTCATTTAAAATGATCAGGGAATCATTTACAGCTGCAGCATTGAAGCTACGAAGTACTTCTTGGTCCATCTCAGGTTTTCTGTGAGTTGTTTATAATTTCCCAAAGATAGCCCCTGGCTCATTTTTCTTGTCTCCTTCCTTGCCTGCCTTAGCTTCTCTTAATGTCTGTGTCCTGATCATTTTGGAAGCTAAACCTCCAGCTATGACCTCTGCACTCTTGTAACATTCGTCCCGCGATCTCCTCTGTGGTCTGGCTTTCTACCTTGTGTTGTGACCAAGGCCAGCTCTTCGAAGAGTGGGTGGATTCTGGACACACTTCCTGGGTGTTTTGCATAGGCCCTTGGCAAGGAGCTGTTGGTTCAATATTTGCTATGCACACCGCCCTTTGCTAGGACTGAATCCCATGCTCTGTGGGGTCTCTAGATTAAGTAGAGAATCTGGGGACAAATGCCAGAAAACCCAGCTCAGTTGAAATCTTCTTTCTATTTCTTCCTTGCTCTTTGGAACGAATGCGCCAAGCAAATATATTACAGCCACTTAGGACATACAACTGTATAAACATTTCCTTCTGTGCTCAGGGATAATTGCCTACCTCCCACCTTGGGGAATTTGGAATTGCATTTTTAGAGCACCATGTAATTAAGAATACCTGAGGTCAATCTAGAAATTAGGCTGCATACAACTCGAATGCAAACTTCATGTTTCTTGTCACTTTGCTGAATCCCAGACCAGTTGCTTTTGGGAGATTGCAGAATAGCAGTTTATTTCTCTCTCTAGGTCACTGTTTTCCTTACGTAGCAATTTGTGTGAAATTATGTTTCAAGCCTAACTCTAAGTTGAGAACATGGCATGATGTGATTTTTTTTTTTGAAATGGTGACGGAACAGTTTTTAGTTTAGAACCTCAAAATGACCTGACTATAAAGTTAGGACCCAAGGCACCAATCCGTTTACCCTCGATTAGTGTAAGATATTAAAATTACCCAACATTGTGCATTGATCGAGTGCTTCCTAGTGCGTTCATTGATGGATGATTTACGTTTTTCTTTCAGTGCTAGGGACTGAACCCAGGGCCTTGCACATGCTAAGCTCATGCTTCACCACTGACAGATGGTTAGCTAACCTCATGCACTTACTTGTGCTGCATTTCTGGGATACTACTGATACTTTCTAATTCATGGCATGCAACTTTGGTCATGAAAACGTGAAAAGTGTTTTGAGACATAAGTTCTTATATTTGAAGACCTTCTGTGTATCTGAAGCATCAGGACTACGAAAAATGTTGTTTTGAGCAGAGATCTGGACAGGAGTCCCCGTGTTACCATTTATTAGTGGGAGGAAACTGCAGTTTCCTCCTCTGAACCTCAGGCACCTCGAGGTTTACAGTGACGTGGCAAATGGAGGAACCTGCTGTTTTCTCCTCTGACCCTCAGGCATTTTGAGCTTTGCATGACATGGCTGTTTTCTAGGGTACTTCTCTGTCTCAAGGATTGACATTTGAATTCCACAAATGTCAGTTTTTCTCACTTTATTCTTTGCTTCCCTCCTGGTCCCTCTTCATTTAGCACACGTATGTTTGCACATGCAACACACTAGTGGGAGTATACAGATTCACTTATGACTTGGCTTTCAATAGAAGGAGCCAGTTTAACTTAGAAATGTGAAATTACTTAACTAGTATTTTTGTGGCTTATCTCGTCCCCTTCAGATTGGAAAGGACTCTGCAGGGCCCCGAGCATGCGTCTAGTTAATTATATACACAGGAACCTTCCTGCTTCTTATCCCCTCTTCTGCTTCCTGGGAGCA
>PVKS010039436.1:0-17265 GCA_004027875.1 Aplodontia rufa | reverse complement strand
AATTACTTTGAAATAATTTTTATATTGTTGCTCTTCCCTGGAAATATTCACTTTGATTATAATGGATTTGTTTCTTCGTTTATTTGTGCTGGGGATTGAGCCCAGGGCTTCACCCATGATAAGCATGCACTCTGTCACTAAGCTATAACCCTAGCCTTGGTGTATTTTTAAAATATACCATCACTGGGGCTAGATCGGTGGCTCGGTGGTTACGGCGCTTGCCCGGCATGCTCAAGTACACAAGTTCAAACCCCAGCACCCACGTACACAACTAAGCGTCGGAGCAACGAAAGCCATGTGAAAAACTCAGTAAAAATTGATTCTCTCTGTCTCTCTCTCTCTCTCTCTCACTGCCCTTCTCTCTTTAAAAAAATAAAAAAATAAAAAATTAAAATTAAATATACCATCAGATTCCATTAACAAATACTATGGTGGGGGTGGAGGGTGGAAAATCATATATGTGTTCAGAAAGAAAAAGAATCAAACTAAATGCAAGTGTATAGGAGCTTCATAAAAAGTTGGGTAGCTTTCTTTCTCTCTTTTAGAGCAACTTGCATATGATAAAATATATATTATATATATACGTATATATGTTGTTCAAAGTTTAATAACACTTCTGTAAAACTCTTGAGTTTGGGGCATTTTTAGGACATGTGTGAATTTGGGGAATAAATAATATTATAATTTTAAAAACAATGAATAGAATACACAGCTATTTTTCTACAGTTTTGCTTTCATTATCAGAATTTTAGTCATGTTTTCAAATATTTCTCTACAGTAGACTACTATAGTCTTTTATTGTTTTAAAAGCTCTGTTGCAACGAATCCCACCATTATGTATAATTATACTGCAATAATAAAAATATGGAAAAAAATAAATTGGGCTTTTGCTCTATTGTGACTTTAGTTATTTTTTTCATTCATTTTATAGTTTTCGTTTTAGAACTTTTCTCCTTTCCTTTACAATTTTGGATATCTTGCCAGAGACACATCACAGAACCAACTGTTAGCTTAGTCAGTGTCTCTGCTCTTTAAAGTTCTTTTTATTGTTAGTGAGTTTTGCTCTCATTTAAGTCTTCTCTTTCCTTAGTTCTGTGGGTCTGCTGAACTGCATCTGCGCTTTCTCTAACGTCTTAGGTTGAAAACTTAGCTCATTTGTTTTTGTTCTTTCTGGCCTTTCGATAAATGTATTTAAGGTAATAAATCTCCAGGAAGTGGTTTAGTTATGTCTCACAAATTTTTATATGTGGTACTTTTGTTCATTGCTAAGTATTTCATACTCTTCCCAGTGATTTCCTCTTTAACCAAAGGATTGTTAGTTAGTATTCTTTTTGTTTCCAGCCATATGGGACTTTTAAAAGCTCTCCTTAGTTATCAGCTCCTAATTTTATGTGGTCAGAGAGCGAACTCTGGGTGTGGTGATGGCCCTTTGGAGTTTGGAGAGCTTCCTTTGTCCCTCAAGTTCAGTGTTGACTTTCGTGAACGTTGCATGTGTTCTTTAAAAAGAATGCACACTCTGTTTTATTAGGTGTGAAATGTGTGTGTTCAGGCTTATTAATTGTGTAATTGAAATCTACCATATCTTTCCTTTTCTTTTTTGTTGGTTGATTGGTTTCATGGAGGAGTGTGTTGAAATGATTAGCTACAAAAAAAAAAGATTTATTTTCTTATTCTAATAGCTGTGTCCCAGTTTTGTAATTCGTGTTTTTCCAGGCTTTATTATAATAATCATAGTTCTTTTTTTTATTGTTCGCTTTAGTGATATATGGTATCTCTCTTCACTCCTTTTCATAGTGTACTTAAAATCATTTTGTCTGCTGAAACGGACTCTCTTGCTTTGCTTTTGGTACATGTTTGCTTGATATTTATTTTTACAAATATTTATTGCTTTATACTGAGTACATGCAAGGATATTTCTACCATAATTACAAGGACATAAAAGTCAATAAAATGTGCTCACAAAGCTGCTCCCAGCTCAGGCAATAGAATATTAGCTCCCTGATCCCATTATTTCCCTTCAGTAAAAGGTAACCTGAATTTTGCTCTATGATTTCTTCATTTTTCTTTATGTTTTTCACGTATTCTCATATATATACCCTTAAACAGTGATTCATTTAGTTTTCATTCTTTTTATATCATTTGCATATTTCTGTAAGGGGCTTTTTTGTTTAACACTATTTTAATGACCTGTGTTTATATGTGCAATATTAATTCACCAATTTTTACTGCTTGATAGTTATCTACAACCACAATATGATTTACGTATAATATATATATATATAATATATATTGCAGTTTACTTATTTATTTTGCTATTACTTTTCAACATTTGTTTTCTTTTGCTATTTGGAGCATCATTGTCTTGAATATTCTTAGCTATCTCTTTGCCTGTAAGTAAGTGTGTGACTTGATTCAGAATTACTAGGCTGAGAAAGGCCTGGGCCACAATTGCTGGGTATGAAATTCCTCAAAATTATGCATATAATTCAAAATAATATAAGTATTAGAATTTCTGAATTCATATATTTTGATTTATCTTTCACGAATTGTTTTTCTCTATTTTGGAAAATTTCATTAATTCTGTTCTGTATCACTAATTCTCTTTACCTGTTGAATTCACTGTTTAATCCATCTGCCAAATTTTAATTTTCATTCTTGAATTTTTCAGTTTATAGAAGTTCCATTTTATTAATTTATGAAATCTAATTGACTTTTTCTGCAATCTTTGGTATTGCTAATTGTTTTAAGTCTTGCTTTTATTTCTTTAAACATGGAAATACTGGGAATGATACTGGTCAAATTATAGTGTCATATTCTGTGCATGTATGAATATATAAAAATGAATCCCACCATTACATACAATTATAATGCATTGATAAATTTTGGAAAAATAAACAGAAAAATATTTTTATATTCCATTTATGATCAGTTTAATACCTAAAGCATTTTTCAGGGGTTCCTTTGATGCCTCTTTTTGAGATTTGATATAATAAAGGCAAAATTTTGATAAAATTATGAGATTATATCAAAGAAATGGGCTTATTTCTGGGATGAGACTATAACCATGGAGCTAGAGGGACTACGCCCTGGAACTAGGCCTAAGAAGAAACTCAAGGGTCCCCAAGCTAAGGCTTTCTGTCCTTTTCTCTTTCTTTATGATATCAACAGTGAAAAACACGAATGGGCCAGTCATTTTCTCTGAGATGGTGGCCAGGACTGTCTGATTCTCTGACAAGCAATCATCTTTCTGAGCTTGGAAATGCTACCTGCCTTTCCAACTTTACTAAAGAACCCACAAAGACATCTGAGTTCTGTAGCCTGAGATTGATCTTTCTGTTGGTAGAGTCACACATGGAAGGAGTTTATCATTGTCATGCTTTCTGTACATTGCCAGTACTATCGCAGTTGTAATAGAGAAATATCTCATTCTGCATCTTTGCCAACCAGGCTGCAGAAAGGTGGGACTCCAAGGAAAAGGAGGATGTTTTAGGGGGAGTCAAATCTGAGAGGAATCATAAGCAAAGCCTGCTTATTGCCTGTCTAATAGTCATTTCTCCTTTGTCATTCCTAAAACAACACTAACATCAACTTCTGAGGGCTTGTTCTTCAGGGGAGACTATGACAGTTTCTTCATTCTTAAAAGAGATACGAGGAAAACTTTCCACTACTCTGCAATTGGAGGTATCATGTCTGGATGAGATGCCTGGAAGTACTACAGCCAATCTGTGACCATGAGACCAATGAGCCTCAAGAACAAGCCAACCTATGTAAGAGAAACATAGGGATGAGAAGAAATAGTCCTTGATCTGACTTTGCTGTGAACACCTTATGTTGAAAAATAAATCCCCTTATTGTTAGAAAGTCCAGAGTCAGGGTTGTCTGTAACTTGTCTGTAACTTGCAAACAAAACATCATAACTGATTCAGTTGTAGGACAGAGTACTTCAGAATCAGACAGTCATAGAATGGAAGAGAGCTAAGAGATTATCTCATGCCACAATACTTTCCAGAGAAGGAAACTGAGCCTGGGCTCATGGCTGACCTTGCCACCGTCATTAATACCAGATTTGACAATGTGGCTGTTTTGGCCAGTGTAAGTCACTATGATAATTTGACCAATGCTTGAAGAATTAACAAAAGGCTGCTCTTTCAAATTGGTCCAGAAATGAAGATTGATAGAACGAAGCAGAGCTGCAGGTTCCCTGTCATATGACGGGCAGGAAACATGGGTAGAGAGAAAACCCTTGAAAAAGCAAGGCCCTGAGTCTTGGGAAGGGTGATGGCTATTACTACAGTGATTATTTCATTATAGTGAAAGCTGATGAGTACATTAAAGTTAATTCATAAATCGTTTAACTGCCTCTCCATAGAACTAGTTTAAATTGTGTTTCTGTCATTTTTAGCCAAAATAATCATCACTGACATACTCTCTTATACTGCTTTCATTGGTTTAAGAAATGACCTTCCCCTTCTCCTGCAGAGCTGGGAGAGACATCATTTTATTTAGCATTTCATTGCCAGGGTCCAGGTTGTTATGTGTTCACTACATGTCTTCATTTTTAATGTTTGTTCCCTGCTTCTATGATCAAACCCTTCAAGATGGAAGCAGGGGACAAAGCTTCAGTAGCTCCATATCAGAAGTATTCTTGATCGGTTCTGAACATTCCATATGTCCATCTTTGTCTCTTATCTCCACTGAACTGATCTATTTAATTAAAATGAAGAAAGAGCAAAGTAGCTTCAGGCCAAAGAGTTCTGCTGATGTGCAAGAGAAGTCGGGGTGAAGAGATGAAGAGATGCACCCAGACGACAGGCATCAATCAAGCTTCCTGGGAGGCTCTGGAGCACCCATTGTTCTCTAGGGGAACCTGACAATTTACTAATTTTCAGCTGAGAGTGCGTTGTTTTTCCAAGAAGAGTGTGTTTTGGAGCTATAATCCTCCTGTGATGGGGAAAGCTGCGAAAGTTCAGGAGGATAATCAGTGTTAGTGTGGCTCTGGTGGATGGATGAAGTCAGAGCTGCAGAACAATCCCAGGAAGGAGCACCCCATTGGCACAGTCAGTCACCGTGGAGAAGAGATGGGGTTAAGAGACTGCTGTGGTCCGGGGGGCACTAGCAGAGTCATCCTCTAGGCATGCTAACTCCAGGCAACTGGGTTTTGTGGCAGGAAAAAGGGATCAAAATTTGACCTGGGGCAAGTGTTCCTGAAATTAGAGTGATAGCTTTCATCTGGGGTTGTAACACAAACACACACACACACATACTCACATACCCCACCACGTGTATCTGTCACTTCAAGATGGTCTTGAGAAAGATTTTGAACAACGGATCAATTTAGCAATCTATTCAAGCTTATTGACCCTTTCCAGAATAATGTTTTACAAATACATTGAACATAATCGAATAGGATTAAAAATGAAAGCAATGATTTTAAATGTTATCAAATATGACGGGTAAAAATCTCTTGAGTTGTGAACTAGAAAACAAGATCCTAAAGTGCTTTTAACACCATTATTTTACAGTAGTGATGAGCGTGAATGATGCTTTGGGACACATACAACAACTGGTGTGTGGCGTAAAGCTATCCGTGGATTCCAGTGATGACAAAGTCACAAGAGCCATTAATCATAATGTGATTTAGTGTCTATATTCAAACTACAAGAACACACTATAGTTCAAAGTTCATAAAAATAAAAATAAAGTTGTGTTTTCTTTCCCCTCCACATTCTTGCACCCCCTGAATTCTACCCTAAGATGCATAGGGAATCGTCATCTTTTGCACAAAAATTCTGGGTTTAGAGATGGTCCACCAGCATTCAAACAAGAATATGTACTGCTGGGACTGGAGTGGTGGCTCGGTGTTGTTGTGCTTGTCCTCCAAGTGTAAGGACCTGGGTTTGAACTCCAGCACCACACCTAAGTGTCAGAGCAACAAAAGCTGGATGAAAAACTAAACGAAACTGATTCTCTCTCTTTTTTTTTCTCTCTCTCTCTCCATCTATCTAAAAAAAAAAGTACTATATTCATGGGGTCCCATCCCAGCCAATCAAGTAAGACCTAAAAGACCTATTTAGAGTTGACTCCATGAGGAAAGCTGTTACCTGTTTTCTTGCTCTGGTCCATAGTGCCAGGGAACCGGACCAGGCTTTGAATATGCATGATGTGGGTTAGTACTTGTCATTCCTCCCAGAACATCACACAAGGCCTGGTGGCACAGATGGGGCCTGCTCTGTGCCCTCCAACTCAGCAGGCCTGGGAGCCATCCCAGCAGGAGCAATGACAGCAATCCCTGCCTCCACCCCTCTCCAGCCCTGCTTGAATCTATGTCTCCCATCTTCTCTTTTTTTTTTTTTTTTTCAGGGCTGAGGACCGAACTCCGGGCCTTGCGCGTGCTAGGCAAGTGCTCTGCCACTGAGCTAAATCCCCAACCCCTCCCATCTTCTCTTGAGTCTTTGAAGCTGTATTTTCATCTGAGGACAATTTTGCCCCTACAGGAATTAGAAAATCTCAGGGTAGGAGACCAATCTTCCCATCTAATATATGTTGGACATTAGATAAGCCTATTGCATACACCGTCACCACAACCCTGTGACGTGGGTGAACACCCATCTTGAAGACTCAGACACAGCCTGGAAGGTTAACTATGTTGCTTAAGGTGATCCCCAGGTTGGTGGAACCCAAATTTCCTGCATGCAGATTCCAAACTTCAAGCATCTCTTTTAAACAACTTATTCCAACTTTGAGTGGTTCTGAATCTCCAGAAATTATTCATCATTCTGAGTTTTAGTCCAGAAGGGGGATTATTGGTACTAATTGTTAGCTATGTTTAATGACAGAGTGCTCATACATTCGTGCATTCATAATGCCATTGAGTGCTTTTTAGGTACAAGCACTGGAGATGCAGAAGAGAAAAAAGCATAGCCTTTTCTCCTTTAAAAAAATCACATTCTAGTGTAAGAAGATAGGAAACAAAAAAATGATCAATTAAGTATATGGAGAACAATTCAATCAACACTCTATATCCTCAGGTTCTGCAGTTGTGGCTTCAACAATCGTTCATCTGTACTGAACATATACAGACTGCTTTCTAGCCACTGTTCTCGAAAAAGTATAGTATAACAACTATTTGCATAGCCTCTACATTGTGTTAGGTATTATGAGGAATCTAGAGATGATTTGAAGTGTGTGGATGTATGTGCAGATTACACCTGCTTTAGTTCGCCTTTTCTCTGCTACGACCAAACAATTGTAGAGGAGGATAAGTTTATTTTGGGGCTCGTGGTTTCAGAGGTTTCAGTCCATAGAGAGCAGGCTCCATCCCTCGGGGCTCAAGGTAAGGCAGAACATCATGGCAGAAGGATGTGGTGGAGGGTGGTGGCTCAGGGCATTACAGTCAAGAAGAGACAGAGCAACTCCACATAAAAATATATACCCCAAAGGCACACCCGCAGTGACCCACCTCTTCCAACCATACTCTGCCTGCCTGCCTTTAGTGATCACTCAGTTAATCCCAATCAGGGAATTAATTCATTGATTGGGTTAAGGTTCTAAGCCTTCTTTCATTGTCTAACATAAGAGTTTTTGGGGATACCTCCCATCCAAACCATAACTATACGCAAATACCATTCTGTTTTATATAACAAACTTGGGCATGCATGGATTTTAGTGTCGCTGCATGCATTGGAACCAGTCCCCTTCTGCACTGATCAGGATGATACACACAGCTACTGGGGATGCCGCTGGTCACGATGGACTTCTCTGAGGAAGGTGACATTTGACTGGAAATCTGCAGGAGTGAGGAAGGGAGGCAAATCTCACACACAGGGAAACCAGAGCCAAGGCAGGGAAGTTTGTCACATGCCAGTTAGGAAGCCAGCAGGATAGAAGCAGATAGAACAAGGAAGACAATGGTAGAAGCAAGGCTGATGTTCAGCCAAAATGCAGCTATTAGGCAATGCCAGTCACTAAACTTTAGAAAAACTTGCATGCTGTTTGATAAACGGCCACTCTTCTGAGCTTTCACGTGCCACACCACCACCCACTTGGCCACACTAATGCTTCCTCTCCACCTGGGGACTCTTCATATCGAGCAACTACAGGGGAGCTCCGGGCAGAGCTGGAGACCTTCAGGACCCTCCTCCCACTGTGCAGTCTGCACCAGCTTTCACCCACTCAGAATCCATGCAGCATTTTTTTTGTGCTGTTTAACATTTTGAGTAGCAGACAAATCAGAGGGAGAAGTGGGATCCAGATCAGGTGGGAAGGATGCTGCTCCTTGCTTTGAACAAGCTTGGAGGCCCCTTTAGTAGCTTGGACGAGAAGAGCAGCAGGGGTGGCTTCCATGTGCAAATGGCCACTCCAGCTGTGATGTGGATGGAGAATGCTGAGAGTAGACCATGAGGAAGCCAGGGACTGAGGCACAGAGATTCATGGGCTGCTGAATTAATCCTGCAGAGAAGGCAGCAGCTTAGGAGAGTTGAAACTGGTAAGAAGTGATCAGATGCTGGATACACTTTGAAAGCAGAGTGAGCTGATGGTATTTGCTGATGGTCCAAATGAGGAGCATAAAAAAAAGAGAGAGCGAAGGTATGATGATGTCAAAGTTTTTGATCTGAGCAACTGAAAGGATGGTATTTCCATCAGCAGAGATGGGGGAAACTGTGGGTGGCCTTTAAATCTTTGTCTGGCTGGCATTTGGATGAAAGATGGATTTTTTTGGACTGAGTAAGGAACTAGAGGGCTGAGATGATTAAAGGTTTTTGACCTAATCAACTAGAAAGAAAAGATTGCTATTTGCTGTGATGGGAATCAAGCAGGAAAAATTTGGCTTAGGATACATTAAGTCTGAGATAAAATTGGATAGTCATAGAATGTCTAGTAAGCGGTTAGACACTCAAGCCTGGAGTTTGTGCTTAAAACCCTGAGACAGGAGGGTGCATACCCTTAACCCCAGCTACTTGGGAGGCTGAGGCAGGAGAATCATAAGTTCAAGGCCAACATGGGCAACTTAGACCTTGTCTCAAGCAAAATATAAAGGGCAGGGTGTAAAGCTCAGGGGTAGAGCACTTGCCTAGCGAGTGCAAGGCCTTGGTTCCCATCACCAGTACTTTGATATGCATAAATAGAACTCTGAGACTAAATAAGAAATAATGGAGGAAAGGTAGGGAGAGGAAAAAATCTGAGGAATAATCCTTGTGGCAGAAATAAGAGGTAGTGAAAGAGCTAGAGCAAGAGTAGTCAGGGAGCAAGGAGTAGAATCAAGAATGAGGGATGCCCCAGTAGCCAGATGGAGAAGGTGTAATAGGGAAGAGAGTGTCACCCACTGTCCCAAATGCTGATGGTTATTAACCAAGACAATGACACAGAGCTGACCCCTGGATGCAGCAACACGGAGCTCTTTCACAACCCTGATCAGAGTTATTTAGGTGAACCAGTGGAGACAAAAGCCCCATAGGTAAGAGTCCAAGAGAACATAGGAGAAAATCATTCCTAGTGCAGACAATAAAGGCTTAAAACTCGTTGGTGGGATTTTCCTCTAAAGAGGAATAAACAGGGCACCGATTGAAGGAAGAGGTTTTCCTGAATGGTTCCTCGTTCTCAGTGAAAGAGAAGGAGGGAGGAGCTGCTGAAGGGTGGAGAATAGGAGATACCATGAACTAGTGACTCAGGAGAGTGGAGAATGAGCAGAATAGGGGAACGCATTGGGCAAACAATACAGCTGCCTCTGCAGGATGGGGTGCTGCTATGGTTTGAATGAGAGGTGACTCCCAAAATCTCACCTGTGACAGTGCAGTAAAGCTGAGGTGAAAGGATTGGGTTATAAGAGCCCTAACCCAGGCAGCGAGTTAATCCCCTAATAGGGATTAACTTGTAACCTTAGGCTGGTAGGGTGTGGCTGGAGGAGGTGGGTCATTGGGGACAGGCCTTTGAAGTATACATATTTTTTATCTGGTGTGGAGTTTCTCTCTCTGCTTCCTGGAGCCACACATTGAGCCACTTCCTGTTGCCACACTCTTCCACCATGATATTCAGCCTCATCTTGAGCCCGGAGGTATGGAGACAGACTTCTATGGACTAAGACCTACAAAACTAGGAGCCCCTAAATAAACTTTTCCTCCTAACATTGTTCTTGCCAGGGTTTTTAGTCACAGCAGAGAAAAAAAGAAAGAAAAAGGAAAGAACAACTGACTAAAACAGGTGGACCAAGGTATTCAGGTCTTCCCATTTCTGGGGAGCAGAAGTTCCAACTGACTTTGGAATTGTCCATCTGCTCTTCTGCAGGAGAGATGAAGGCTAAACCCAAGAGCTACCCATGTGAATTTGAGCTGTGACATCTGTCTTTGTCTGCTCAGTCATTGTGCTGCTCCTGGTTCTGTGGGCCTTTGGACTCAGAGTGGGACTTACACCATGATTCTCTCAGACCGTTAGGACTGAAGTTTCCCTGAGCCTTCAGCTTGCAGACAGAGGTTGAAGTTGTGGG
Organism: Aplodontia rufa; assembly: GCA_004027875.1. Classification (NCBI taxonomy): domain Eukaryota; kingdom Metazoa; phylum Chordata; class Mammalia; order Rodentia; family Aplodontiidae; genus Aplodontia; species Aplodontia rufa. The sequence goes on along the minus strand of PVKS010039436.1, from coordinate 6,785 downwards.
ACTTCTTGGCCTCCACAATCATGTGATCCAGCCACTTATAATAAATCTCTTTCTGTATATCTAAACCATCATATCAGTGGAGTCCACTGACTTATACAGAAACATAATCAGTTGGCCCAGTCTTCACACAGAGGGGACAGCCAGCTCTTCCTGTCCCTCCTCATCAACCCCTGTGCTCTTCCTGGGGAAGAAGGGGATCTACCTGGGTGAGCATAGAGAGACTTCCAACCCTGATTTCTAGGTCCTGTAGATTGCAGCCAACAGAAGTAGGGATGCTCTGAGACACACAGGGAAGGAAAAGGCTCACTGAGGAAAGACACAGTAGGGGAAGTGGTAGGAGAAGACTGAAAGGCCGGAAGCTGGCCTGAGGAGCCCATCCGTAGCAGTTTGCCTGGTGGAGGAAGAGTGTGCTTTGCGGAAGGAGGAAAAACAGGCTTCATTGTAGACCTTGCTAAGACACTAGACAGGCTTGATTTCTTCACCTTCATTTCCATCTTCAAATGGAAACCATAAAGCTTACCTTGTAGCACTGTTGTTAGGATTAAATGACATCATGAACTCAAAACGCAGGAGACCCTTACCTTCCTGGGTCCTCAGGAGCCAAGTCTGGGGCATCTGCGTTGCTCTCAGTGTAGAGAGCAAGGCTGGGCATCGCCTGGGCCTGCCCGAACTCACCCCTCCCACCAGTTCTTCTTCCCACCTTCATCTCCAAGCTCCATCTTTTCTCTCTTTCTCTCCAAGCTCAGGAGAAGTGTGCAGCGGGAAAGGGGCAGAGATTATTCATTCCCTCTGAAAACCCATTTCCTTCATTTTCACACCAACAGAACCCTGACTTTGTTGGGGGATGGAGCAGAAAACTGCTTCTCCAGGGTCCCTTTCAGATAGGAGTGGCCATGTTCCTAAATACCAGTCAATAATTTGTAAACAGAAGTTGTAGGCTGGGACTTCCAGAAAGCTCCTAAGAAAAGAAGGCCAACCTAGCTTTACCCAGCAACATCCTTGTTCTATCACCCGTTTATTCTTTTCCCTAGTATAAGGTGATTTCTTGAGGAGAGAAGCCGGAGGGGACACCACCTCTCACTCCCTGCAAGAGGAACCATGCTGTTTCCAGCCCCACACAGTGAGAAGCACCCCTGTTCCAGACCATTTGACTTATACTCAGGTCCCAGAATGTTCTGACTATGAGGCCCCAAGCCCATTTCCAGGATTGTGTGGTCCTCCCTGGGTCTGTCCTCCCAGGGATAGGCCATGTTTCTGATGCATGCACCCCTGGATTCCAGGGTGCATCCCAGGAAGATGGCCAGGAAAGGGCTCTCTGAGAGAGTCATAGTGGAGCAGAGACCCAAGTTAAGTAAAGGAACGACAAATGATGTGAGAATCTCAGACGCAGAGGCCTCAGTAAGAGAGACTGGCAGCATTAAAGAAACTGATGTGGGCACCACAGTGCGGAGGGTGGTCCAGAACCCACCTGCTGACACACCACCAGACCTACTTCATAGTGGCAGCAGTGAAATTCCAGCTCTTAAAAACAATTTTGAGGGGCTGGAGCAGTGGCTCAGCGGTTTCGGTGTTTGCCTGGCAAGCACGAGGACCCGGGTTCAAACCCCAGCACCACATACACAACTAAGTGTTGGAGCAACTAAGGCCATGTGAAAAACTAAATAAAGTTGTTTCTCTCTTTCTCTGTCTCTCTCACTGTCCCTCTGCCTTTAAAAAAAAAAACAATTTTGAGTCATATATAATCTGAAATTAAATTCTAAATAATTATCCCTTTGCTTCTCTCAAATATTCTCAGTGTTGTTCTTACCCTTACCAAAGCCATGATTAGGCTGTGATCGAGTCTGCCCCTCTCTAGCCTGGACAAGATAGGAGCTGATCTTGCTCTACTTCTCTCCTACATGTAACATGGTTTCTCTTCATCTGGAATGAATTTATTCCAGACTCTGGGTTCATTTGCCCATTTGGACTCTGGCATGTCAGTCTGGGATGAGATCAATACGTTTGCTGGCCTGGAGGCGGGGGGGATGAATGAAGTGACCTCCAGAGGAATCCACATGCCATTAGAATTATCACTGTGTCTCTGAGTCACATCTTCACATCCAGGTCGGAGCTGGCATATGTTAGTTAGCATTGGGATCCTTTCTCTGCTGGATGGAGAGGGGACGAGAGTGTATTTAGGGAAATGCTTTGAGCCCTGTCTTTGTGCTCCTGGAGAAGATTTACTGCATGAAGAAGACACCAGGTGTTTCTTAAAGAGGATTTCTTGGCATTTAAATCCATTATGGTGTATTGAGAAAAATCTAAGTTGCCTTGAATGCAAAAGCAACCTAGCCTCTCAGTTACCCTGAGAAAAGACTCCAGGCAGCTCAGAGTAAATTCACTGGAGCCTAATAGAGGCAGAGAATCTATCTCCAGGGCTCTGAGGAGGTGATGTAGGGACAGCAGTAATTAGTACATGTCCACAGTATCAGATTAGAAACGGTAATTACCTCTTCCTTTAGGAAGAATCCAAGCCTCGAGGAGGCAGGAGAGGGGAAGAAGAAGGGACCTGAGAAAGTAGAGGCACACAACTTTTTGACTTAGCTAAAGTCTTGTCAGGAAATCTGGACAGTCCTAAATATTTTGATAAAATTCCCACAAAGAAGCCAACTTGACAGATGCCCAAGGTTTTCCCATCTTGGATCTCACTTAGGTTTTGCAATCAAGGCAAAGGTGGACAGCTACCCTGCTTGTTTCCTTTGGAAAGAACTCAGGCAAATTCCTCCTGAGTGTGTTTATCTTGGCTGCCCACAGTGGCTTAAGAGTTTGGCAGCAAGTGGGGGCAACTTTGCAATAATTCTAAGCTCCTGAAGGCTAGTTTCTGGGTGGGGTGGGATTTGGTAGTGGGATCTGATGGACCTTCTAGGATTAGGCATTCAGGAATTAGTAACTTTTTTTTTTTTTTAAGAGAGAGGGAACATGAGAGAGAGAAAGAGAGAAATGATTTTTATTGAGTTTTTTTTCATGTGGCTTTTGTTGCGCCAACACTTCGCTGTGTATGTGGTGCTGGGGTTTGAACTCGCACACTCACTCATGCCAGACAAGTGCTGTAACCGCCAAGCCACTGCTCCAGCCCCAGGAATTAGCAACTTTTTACGTAAAGGTATTTGAATGCTTTGTGCTTGGTAGGGCCTAGATACTGACCAACTGAAGGGACCCAAGGCCCCTGCTGCAGTAAGCATCTGCTGTTTGTTTACTCCTAGTGTTATGGGAGACTTGAGGGAGGAATTGGGATGGATTTGGGGGACACTTGGAAAACGTGGGGGCAATTGCTATTCATGATCAAATATAAAATTATTTCAACATTTTAGTCCCATTCTGGTCCTGCTTGCATGTTTCACGGAAATGTCAGCTCTGAATCTTCACAATGTATTGATAAAGAGGGAGGAGGTTAGGGAATGAAAACAAAAGGGACAGCAGTGGCCTGTCACTGTTGCTTTCTAATGAAAGTCTCATAGCCAGCCCAGATAGTATTCTTCTTGCTCAAACGACAGAGATCACACACTCAATGAGTCCAATTAAATATCTAGGTGGAATAATGTAGTCTCTGTTGGTGAACTTGCTCAATTGATAATTCTGTTGTCAATCACCCGACACATTCTGGATGTAGTCTCTGATCTCATTCTCTCTCTATTGCTTAATTATCCTGTTTATTCTAGTAGTAACTTCAAATCACTTTTCAAAATGGATGCTACATATTTTTAAAACGGAGGTTTTAAAAAATATGCTTCTACCTGACAGCTTGCCTTCCAAACCACTTCCCATCCCCCTCACCTCCCACCAATAAGGGAGAGAGAAATGCCTCCATAATATCTTTCCAGTATGAATTCTCATTCAAGTGGGTTCTCTTCATGTGTACCTGAGTCTTCATTTCAAGCCTTATTGGGAATAAATTTGAGATGTAGGCCTTCACCAATAGAGGGGACACATTTTGTCAGGAAGTCAAGACGTGTTGTCTCTGTTGCTAACGCTCTAAAAGTCCTTTGGCATTTTCAGACTTAGTGATCTTGGAATGTAATTACCTCCATATGGCATTCCTAACAAGCAGGGTATGCCTAGAGTCACCATCTTGGATTCTCGATGTGTCACGATGCTCTGAAGAAATCATCCAAAGATCCAGAGAAAAGCCAATTTTCTTCTGAAGAGATTTTAGTCGTGATGATGAAGCATATCAATCCAGAAGTCTACCCTCTCCCACAACAAACTCTGTTTTCTTTGGTTGATATTTATAAGCAGGCTTGCAAGGAAACCACAAGAACCATGAAAAATTAGTTTAAATTAATGCATTTTCTAAAGATTATGGTCTAGCAACTGAAACTTATACTTGGCTATCACTTGATACGTCTTTTAATGGAGTCAGTGCAAAGTTTTATAAAAACCACAGCATACTTATTCAATGTCAAAAGCAAGACATTTGTTTTAAAAGCCCAGGCATGTTAACAGAACTGGACAGTGGTATTTCATTTGAGGTCTTCCTCAATCATTTATTCATCTGGAAGCCCAGTCCCAAACAGTTTAGCAACTCTAGCAATACAATGACTAAAGAGGTTAGTACAGTTCACAGAGGCTCCATTTCCTGGCATGTATGTCACCCTCTTGGAATACATGCCACCACCTGGACTTTAGGTTTACTGTTGGCCACAATAGTCTCTTCTCATGGATCTCATGCCAGATATGAACTTGGTGTAATCATTGATGATGATGTTCATCTGCTTAGATATATATGTTATGTATAATACCAGTCCTAATATTGGTCTGCTGCTCCGTGGCCTACAAAGGACAACCCTATGGAGCAGGCAAGAACAGAATCCATTTTCTGATGGGGAAAGCAGCTAAGAGAAGGCAGGGGGCTTGCCCCAATGGGAGAGTGGAGTCTAGAACCCAAGTCTAGCTTCTCCAAGTCTGGCTTCAAAACAGAGTATTCTTCTTTATTGCCAAATGAATGGCTATCCCCAGGAAGGCACTGGGAATGAGACTTCTGTCCCTTTCTCCATGGTAGGAGCATGAATTCTGGAGTCAGAGAGATGGCAGCCTAACTTCCAGCTCTGCTGTTTGCTCGTGTGATCTCTGGAGCAGAGTCAGAGGCTCTCTGAGGTTCGGTTTCTTCACCCACAGGTGACAGTGTTAGAATTCCCTTCTCCCACTGCACATACTATATCTGCCTGCGCAGGTGAGAGGCGGTGGTTTTGCCAGGGCTGAGGCCCTTTCAGCCAATGTGTGATACACTGTGCCCAGGTTGGAGGGGCAGTGGGTACCTCCAGGGCTGGGGAGAAACCACCCCTCAGATTCATCTTGGTTTGGAGGCTGTCAGGAAGCAGGTAGGCTGATTCTCCGTGAATGTCTGAGCCCCAACTCTTAACCCAAATTCATCTTTATTAGAGTGGATCAGCCTCAGAGGTGACATCCTAGCATTGAGGGGATGTCTAGGGTGGAGAACCTGGCTTAATCCAAAGCTCTGGGTGCTCCCATGGAAGGGCGAGGCTTGATCTAGTATGTAGTTAAGAGCCCTCCAAGGTTCAGCCACAGCCCTCTGGCACAATGCAGTAATGACCACCACGTAGCCAAGTGCAAATCATGACCTTGTTATCAGCAATCTGCTCAAGCAAGGGCATCAGTGTGGTGTGGGCAAACGTCTCCAATAGTTCCCTGTGGAGCATTTGCCAAAGAGGACTCCATACCTTCTTCGCATCTCTTTGTGGGGGAGGGAGTCTCGAAAAGCCTCCTTTTGTTATACTCAAGCCCTGGGGAACTAGGACGAATCTATTGCAGGAGGCCTCAAGAGGAAGATATGAATGATCTTTCAATTGACCGCTGTTGAAAACTATTGAGTGAACAAGTGTTCAACAGGAATAAAGAAGGACTTGCCATCCAAGTTGGTGGTGTGACTCATCCTGAAAAGTGTAAAATGAGGAAGAAAACCCTCCCTAGAAGCTTGGGAAGGTTGAACAAGGTGATGAACGCACAGCTCTGAGCCCAGAATGTGGCCCTTACTCAGTGCTACACTGGTGGTTATTAGTGCTGCTCTCCCCTGTCACTGGCACATCCGCAAGGGCCTCCAGCAGAGCACACAGGTAGTGAGAGTCAAGTCCAAGGGAGACAGCGGCATCCCCAGAAACACAGGCTGGAGTCTGAACCCTGGTGGAGAAGTCCTTGTGGCTGTGTGCAGTGGCTGGGTCCCTTAACCTCTCCAGGCTTCAATTCAGCAACTGTTAAAACAAGACTAGTGCTGACAAGTAAATTCGCAGTGATCTAGTACGGTTTAACCTCAAGGACCATTTCGAGGGTTCACAGTACTATAAGGATTCGCGAAGAGTGGAGGGAGAAACAACTTTTGAAATGGAAGTAAAATTCTTTCAAACCTTAGCACTATGTAAGCACTATGAGAAAATAATTTAAAAAATGCGTTCCTTTACAAGGAAAGAAACTTGGCAGAAGTTTTCTCAAGTTTGAAACAATGTGAAGATTCGTAGGCATTATTAAGCTGCAAGAAACTTTTCAACATGTATATTTTCTATTAGAAACACAAATGCCGACCAAACCTGAAATGCCGTATTTTCTTTATTGAAAGCATTATTATAAAAAGACAGCCAAGGGGCTGGAGTTGTGGCTCAGTGGTTACGGTGCTTGCCTGGCATGCGCAAGTATGCAAGTTCAAACCCCAGCACCACGTACACAATTAAGTGTCCAAGGAATGAAAGTCACATGAAAAACTAAATAAAAATTGCTTCTCTTTCTCTCTCTCTCTC
>PVKS010039435.1:0-17271 GCA_004027875.1 Aplodontia rufa | reverse complement strand
TACCCCTAAAAGCAGCAAGGGAAAAACACCAAATCACATTCAGAGGCAGACCAATTAGGATCACTATGGATTTCTCAGATCAGACAATAAAGGCCAGGAGAACATGGAATGATATTTTCCACATATTGAAAGAAAATAATTTTCAGCCAAAAATAACCTACCCTGCATGACTCAGCTCTAAATGTGACAGGGAAATTAAATACTTCAATGATAAAATTCAAGTTACTAAGTAAGGTACATGAACACAAAGATTGTGCTACAGAAAATTCTCAAAGACATACTTCATTCCAAGGAGCATGCAAACAACTTCCAAAACCCTTAAACAGAAGAAAGTCAATAATCACAAAACACACTAAAACATATCCAAGATGGTGCAAAACACAGCAATAGTCACAATGTCAGGGACCCAGATTCCCATATCTATTCTAACTCTGAATGTGAATGGACTCAATGCCCCAATCAAAAGACACAGATTGGCTTACTGGATCAGAAAACAAAATCCAACAACATGCTGTCTAAAGGAGACACACCTCACAATCAAAAATGGACACAGACTGAAGATGAAAGTTTGGCAAAATGTCTAGCAGGCTTGCGGCCTGAAAAAGCAAGCTGGCATTGCAATCCTAACATCTGATAAAATTAATTTTGACCAAAAACTAGTCAGAAAGGACAAAGAAGGTCACTTTATTATAGTAAAATGAATAATTCATCAAGAAGAAATCCCGATAGTTACCATTTATGCCCCCAATTACAGCCCTCCCAAATATATGGAAGAAGTACTGAAGGACATTAAACCCCTCATCATTCTCAACACAATAATACTGGGGGACTTTTATACACCATTATCAACAATAGACATATCGTCAAAGCAAAAAATCAACAAAGATATCTCTAACCTAAACAACTCATAAATCAACTGGACTTATCAGACATTTACAGAATATCCCATCCCATATTGGCTGTGTTCATCTTCTTCTCAGCAGCTCATGGATCCTTCTCCAAAATAGACCACATCCTAGTCCACAAAGCTAACCTAACAAATATAAAAATGTTGATATACTCCCATGTATACTGTCAGACCACAATGCTATGATCTTAGCAATTAATAGCAGGAAAAACAACAGAACTACTCAAATACTTGGAAATTGAATAATACCCTCTTAAATGAAGAATGGATAAAAGAGGTAATGAGAACAGAAATTAATAAATACTTGGAAATGAATGAGAATGATTAAACAACATATTGAAAGCTCTGGGGCAGTATGAAAGCATTCTTAAGAGGTAAATATATAGCATTGAATGCCTTCATCAAAAATCAGGAAAGAGCCCAAATAAATAGACTTATGTTCCAACTCAAATCCCTACAAAAAGAGGAACAATCCCAAACCTAATAGAAGGCAGAAAATAACTAAGATCAGAGCTGAAATCAATGAAATTGAGAACAAAAAAAAAATACAAATTATCAACAAAACAGAGTTGGTTCTTTGAAAAAATAAGATTTATAGACCCCTTGCCAACCTCACAACAATGAAGAATGAAGGGAAGTAAATCAATAAAATCAAAGATGAAAACAGAGATAGCACCACTGACTCAACCAAAATCCAGAAGATTATCAGAACTTATTTTGAAAAATTACACTCTGCCAAGTTTGGTAATCTGCAATAAATGGACAAATATCTTGCCGCATATGACATTCCCAAATTAACACAGGAGCACATTGAAATTCTAAACCAACCAATCTCAGGTAGTGAAATTGAAGCAGCAATCAAAGGCCTTCCAAGAAAGAAAAGCCCAGGACCTGATGGATTCATGGCAGAGTTCTTCCAGACCTCTACAGTGAAACACTATTGAACATTAAAAAATGAAATTGCAGAAGACCTGAGTAGATGGAAAAACATTCCATGTTCTTGGTTAAGCAGAACCAATGTAATCAAAATGGCCATTCTACTGAAAGCCCTATACAGATTCCATGCAATACCCATCAAAATACCAACGACATTCTTCACAGATATAGATAAAGCAATTCTCAAATTCATATAGAATAACAGAAGGCCCAGAATAGCCAAAACATTATTAAACAAGAAGGAGGTAGCAAGAGGTATCACAATTCCTGACCTGAAATTATACTATAGGACTATAGTAACAAAAACAGTGTGGTATTGTTACTGTAACAGAAAGAAAGACCAATGGAACAGAATAGAAGATACTGAGACAAACCCTCTAATCTTTAGCCATCTGACATAAAATAAAAGGGGCAAAAGCATAGTGTGGAAGAAGGATAGCCTGTTCAACAATGGTGCTGGACAAACTGCACAGCCATATTCAGACAATTGAAATTGGATCCTTATCTCTCATCCTGCACAAAATGAAATCAAAATGGTTCAAGGATCTGGAAATTAAGCCAGCAACTATACCATTGCTTGAAGAAAAAAATAGGATCAACACTCAATGACATAGGTGATAGGTGTCGGCACTGCCTTCCTTAACAAGACTCCCATGGTGCAAGAATTAAAGCCAAGAATAAATGAATTGGATTCCATTAAACTAAAAAGTTTCTGTACAGCTAAAGAATTAGTAAAGAGTGTCAAGAGAGAACCTTACTGAAAGGGAGAAAATCTTTGCCTGCTACACCTTGGACAGAGGGCTCATATCCAGAATATATAAAGAACTCAAAAATCTGAACACCAAAACCACAAATAATCCAATCAAGAAATAGGCTAGGGAGCTAAATGGAAATTTCTCAATGGAGGAAATCCAGAAAAGCCATAAATATATGAGAAAATGCTCTACATCACTAGCAATCAGAGAAATGCAAATCAAAACTTCACTGAGATTCCACCCCACTCCTGTCAGAGTGGCACAAAAGAAGAACACAAACAATGACAGATGCTGGAGGGGTTGTGGGAAGAGAGGAACACTTTCACACTGTTGGTGGGGCTGTAGGTTTATACAACCACTCTGGAAAGCAGTGTGGAGACTCCTCAAAAAACTAGGACTGGAACCACCTTATGACCCAGCTATCCCATTCCTGAATATTTTCCCCAAAAGAACTAGAATTGTCATATTACAGAGATACAGCATCAATGTTTATAGCAGCTCAATTTACTATAGCTGAACTATGGAACCAACCCAGTTGCCCCTCACTGGACTAGTGGATTAAAAACTGTGGTACATATACACAATGGAAGTCTACTCTGCTGTTAGAGAGAACGATATCATGGCATTTTCAGCCAAATGGATGGAGATGGAAAAAATTATGCTGAACAAAATATCCCAAACTCAGAGACTCAAGGGCCAAATTTTTCTCTCATATGTGGAAGCTAGAATACAATCCGAAACAGACGGAAAGTAGGCTAAGCTAATAATAACCTCAACATGAGTGAATTTTTACATGAACGACGAACCTTGCCTATTTCGCTGGGGGATGAAGGGAGGGGGCAGGGACTGGGTGAGAATAAAATGGATATCAAGGCAGCTGGAGGGAGGGAATAGGGTGGTTTTCAACCCAGTGGGGAGCCTTTGACTTCCAGGAGAAGCCCAACTAACACAGGGGAGTAAAGTAGGGGAAGGCTTATGTACTGGCATAAGCCTTAGCTTGCTTTGTCATTATGCCTGTGATCATAATTATGTGGCATCAGTTCTCTCCTATATGTGACTATGTTGAACAAATTTAAAAAGATTTAAAAAATAGAAAAAAAGGAGAACAACAAAAAAACAGAATGTCTTTCCGTTTGTTTGTGTCTTAAATTCTTAGCACACACGTTTCTGGTACATTTAGATGATCATGTGGTTTTTGTCCTGTGTTCCATGGGTGTGGTTTATAGCATTAGCTTATTCTGGTTGTTAGATCAGCCTTGCCTTCTTGGGATAAATTTTACTAGGTCATGTGTATAATCTTTTTTAGATGTTGCTGGATTTTCCTTGCTCTTATTTTATTTAGAAATGCTATGTGTATATTCACTAGTGATATTTCTTTAGCTGGTTTTGGTGTCAGGATTATATTCACCTCATTAAGTAAGTTGGGAAATATTCCTCTTCTATTTTTGGAATACTCATGAAGCATTCATTTTAATTCTTTAAATGTATGATATTCATCAATAAAACCATTTGGACCTGGTTTACTTATTTAGCTTCTTTACTTGTTATAGGCACATCAAGGTTTTCTCAAGTCTGTTTCAGTAATTTATGCATTTCTAGGAATTCATTTATTTTAGGTTTTCTAATGTATTGGCATATAGTTGTTCATTATCTTCTTTTTTATTCTTTTTCTCTATAAAGTCATTAGGAATATTCCCTTTCATTTGGACTTTAACAATTTAAATCTCTGTTTCACTGAGTCTAAAATTTGTCAATTTTGTTGATCTTTTCAAAGAAACAACTTTGAATTTTGATGATTTTCTGTATTGTTTTCCCATTCACTATTTATTTTGTCTCTGCTACAAATTTTTATTATTTGTTTTTCTCTGTTTAGTTTTTTTTTTTTTTTTTTTTTTTTTTTTTTTTTTTTTTTTTTTTTTTTTTTTTTTTTTTTTTTTTTTTTTGGATTTTACTGTTTTTGTTTTTAAGATACGAATTTAGATTGTTGATTTGACATTTTCTGTCTTATTCTTTTCTTCAATTGATGAAGTTCAGTAATTTTTATTGTAACTAAAAAATAAGACCTCACAGAAACTCCCTGTACTCTCAGGAGTGTAATTTACAACAAGTAGTGAAGTACTCAGTCCTTGGTAATATGATTAAATATGATTAATGAAAAATGCAGGAATAGATGATCTTAAATCCGTATATCCAAGTCATAAAGTTGGCAAGTTGGCTGATTGTGTCTGATCCCACATTGTGTGGGGTTTTTTTTTGTTTGTTTGTTTTTTGCTTTTTGGTACTGAAGTTTGAACCCAAGGGCACTTAACCACTGAGCCACATCCCCAGCACCTTTTATTTTTTATTTTGAGACAGGACCTCATTAAGTTGCTGAGGCTGGCTTTGAACTTGCCATTCTCGTGCCTCAGCCTCCCAAGATGAGGAGATTACAGGAGTGCACCTCTACGCCCAGCCCATATTGTTTCTTTAGGTAACACAAGTGAAACTGAAAATCACCTGTGTAACTGATCATTGTGGCACACGCCAATAATCCCAGCATCTTGGGAGGCTGAGGTAGGAGGATTGCAAATTCAAAGGTAGCCTCAGCAACTTAGTGAGTCCCTAAGCAACTAAGCAAGACCCTCTCAAAATAAAAATGGCTGAGGGTGTAGCTCAGTGGTTAAGCACCTCTGGATTCAATCTCTGGTATCAAAAAAGAAAAAGAAATCATCTGTGTGTGTTTATGATTTTTGTTAGCATTCATTTTTTGGCAGTTTCATATAAAAAGAAAAAAAAGAACAATATTTACAAAGTTAATTCTCTAGTAAATTAATTTGGTTATATAAATATCGTATCTACCAAAGCTTATATGACCCTATATGCTATCAGTAAACCTCTTGGTCTCACTGTTACTTTATCTTTTCCCACTGAAACTAAACTAAAAGTCAAAAATACTACAGAATAAGATCATAAAAATAATTGTATATGGCCAGATGCCACAGTGCATACCCAGTGACTCTGGAGGCTAAGGTTGGAAGATGAGCAAGTTCAAAGCCAGTCTCCGCAACTTTGTGAAGCCTAAGCAACTAAGCAAGATCCTGTCTAAAAAAGAAAAAGAAAATAGTAGGACTATGTTGCAGTGGTAAAATGCCCCTGGGTTCAATCCCCAGTACCAAAAATAAATAAATATTGTGTATGAATATATTTCTTCCACATTTTGCTACCGTGCGTGACATATACAGTGAATGTGAACAATATAGAAATAAAATGGTTGTTGCATTAGCTCTAATCTTAAATGACCTCAACATAAATACATAAGAAATGTTCAGTATAATAGCTGAATGTATTTTAATTTTGATCTAAAAAGGGAGAGCTGGAAACCTTAGACTATAATAGCAAAAGTATAAAAATACATTTTGTAGATGTGGTACATACACCATTAAAACGGCATGAGAACCAGGGCTGGAGCAGTGGCTCGGCAGTTATGTTGCTTGCCCGGCATGCACAAGTACACAGGTTCAAACCCCAGCACCCACATACACGACTAAGTGTCAGAGCAGTGAAAGCCATGTGAAAAGCTCAATAAAAATTGATTCTCTTTGTCTCTTTCTCACTGTCCTTCTCTCTTAAAAACAAAAAAAGAGCATGAGAACCTGGAATAGAAAATCAATTATCTATAACTGGTAGAGAAGTTTATCATTTGCAAATAAAATGGAGTGAAAATCACATCTACATATCATTTATCTGTCTATATAAAATATATTGCCTTTATTTCAAATCTAAATAAAACTAGCAGGAAGACTGAGTATTTCACAGTAAAACAAAAGTGATCTATCATGTAGGAGTAATTTTAAATATATAGCTAAAAGCCTCATAGATGCTCTAAAAATTGCATTTCCTTTCTTTACTTTTGGTCAGCAAAGCTAGCATATGCTGGCTAACCTACTGAAGAACTGCAAGATCACACACATTCATTATAGAGAAATTGATCTGATGAATATTAATTAATTAAATAGCCAGAATAGGACTTAACAAAGCTAATCATGAATGCTGGTGCTCTTTCAAATGAAGAAGGGTTAATAAATAAAAATGAAGACAGTTCTATCCAGAATGCTAGACATGATATGTACGTACATGGTTACCTTTTTATGTGCTTTTTTCTTCATGTGTAGTTGAGTTCTTCTCCAGTATCTTTTTATTTAAGCCTATGGGATTTCCTATACTAGTTCTTGCAGAACATGTATGATAGCAACAAATTCTCTCAGTTTTTGTTTATGCAAAAATATCTTAACTCCTTTATTTTTGAAGGATAGTTTTGTTGGACATAGAATTTGGGTGTTTGGTACTTTGAACATTTCATCTGTCTTCTGGACTCCATGGTTTAAGATTGGAAATCAGCTGTTAGTGTTATTAAAGATTCCTTGCATATAATTAGTCACTTCTTTTGTACTGAATTTAAGATTTTTCTCATACTCCTCAACTTTAAAAGTTGAACCAGGGTGCTGGAGTGTTGGCTCAGTGGTTATGGCGCTTGAAGGGCAGCACAAGTACACGAGTTTGAACTTCAGCACCACCAACACAATGAAGCTTTCGAGCAAGGAAAGTCACATGAAAAAACTAAAATTGATTCTCTCTTTCTCTCACTGTCCCTCTCTCTTTTAAAAAAGAAAAAATAAGAGAAAAAAAAGTTGAATGAGGAGGTCAGGAGGTGTCTAGTTACAAATATCTTTAGATTTATTCTACTTAAAATTTGTTGAAATTCATAGGCATAGATTAATTTTTTCATCAAGTGTGGAAAGTTGTATGTCATTATTTCTTTGAGTATTCTTTCTCTGCTCTTTTGGCACTCTCATTTTGTAAATGTATTCCCACAGGCCTCTGAGTATCTTTTCTTTTTTCTCCATTTTTTTCCCTACAACTCTGATTAGGGATTCTCGATTGACCTGTCTTCAAGTTTGATTTTTTTCATCTACCAGTTCAAATATGCTGGTAATCCTCTCTAGTACATTTTTAATTTCAGTTATTTTTACTTTTCACCTTCAGAATTTCTTTTGTTCTTTAAAAATAATATTATGTTTCTTTATTATTTTTCTTAAAACATTTAATGTTTCCTTTAGCTCTTTAGATATGATTTTTATTTAGCTCCTGGAACATATTATAAGGACTAACTTATTGTTTTTGTCTGTTAAGTTCAATCGTTGGGTTTCTCTGGGATGAATGTATGTTAGGAATCACTAATTATTTAGAATTTCTTTTATAGTTTGCTCAGTTATCAGAATGATTCTTAAATATGTGTTTCTACTTACAATTGACAAGGTATAGTTCCAAAGTTGCCAGTGTGTGGAACTTTAAACTCTAGATGTCAGAAAATACATGAAAATCTAATTCTGAAAGTACAGACATATTGTTTCTTATATCAAAATATTGTTTAAAGTCACTATATATAATGCAGTTCTCTATGAAATGCTCGTATTTCTCTCAATTCTAAAACAGCATCTAATGCCATTCTATTTCAGATGGAAACCATATCAACCCTTGGAAATATGTTTTTCTGTTATTGAAAATATTAAAATTCATATTAGATAATTTTAAATATTGTGATAATAAAGATAATTATTGTAATTGTTTATTTGTACTTAATTGGTGTGCTGTGGCATTTACAATGTAATATGTTGTTGGATTCCACCCTGTTGTAACAGTAGTGCCCAGAGACAGGAGAATTTATAAATTCTTTCTGTCAATTAACTGTAAACGTTATAGGCATACCTTATACTTCTAAAAGTACAAGGCTGGCAAATAAGCGAAATGCAAAAAGTTTACAAAAGTTAAGAACACATGTTGTAAATGAAGTCAGGCTGCCAATGGAGACCAGCTCACTCGGCAGTCTAGAAAATATTTACCGAGTGCTTATACTATTCCAAACACAGGGAATAGAAGTGAGAACAAAACAAGATTCTGTGGTTATGGAGTTTATATGACAGTAGGGCAAATAAGAAGTACACAAACAAATCAATTGTAATGTAATATTAGGTAGTAATAAATCCAAAGAAGAAAATTATGTTTGGGAAAGGGGATCAAGATGGGTTGTTATTGTTAGAGAGGGTTGTCGCTGAGGAAATAACGTTCCAGCAGGGACATAAATGATATGAGGGGATGAACCATGTGACTACCTAGGGGAATATTTTAGGGATATATTCAAAGTCAAATTGAGTAAGATCTAATAAGGTTCAGTAAGAATTTATGATTTTACTCTGAATGTTGGAAAACAACTGAAGGGTGTCCAGGAGCAGGGTGATATGAAATTATTTCTATTTTAAAAGACTCACATGGGCTATTGTGAGGAGAACTAACTATTGGTTCACCACAGCAGAAGACTTTTTGGAGGACCAAGAGGTGGATTCAAGAGAGAGATGATGATGGTTTGGATCAGGATAGTATGGGGAGAAGAGTTGCACTGGATCTTATTTGAATGCAGACCTAATGGGATTTGTCTGATGCGTTTGGAGTAAAGTTATGAGGAAAAAGGAAGGAATCAAGGGTGACTTCAAAATTTTTATCTAAGAAACTAGATATCTTATGGTGATAATTGCTGTGATGGTGCCCCCCAACCCCCAAGGAATAGCATGTTCATCCTGAATAGGGAAGAGGATCAAGGACCCAGGGTTTGCTAGATTGGAATGCACATTAGACATCCTACGACATGTATAATGATTTGGAGGGGAGGTTCATGCTGGAGACCTAAATTTAGAATCATCAGCACAAGAATGTATTCAAGGCCATTGGAGTGCATGGCATTGCCTTAATAGTACGGGACGATATCGTATTTCAAGGTTGGAGAGATGAAGAAGATCCAGCAAAGGAAACTGGGAAGAGGCTAAGAAAATAATTCAGGAGAATGTGCTGCAACAGATTTTAAGCTAAAAAATAAAATAGCACTTAAAGGAGGGAGTTAGGATTAGAGCAAATGATACTGAAAATTTGAAGTAAGAGGGAAAAGGGTGAGTGGAAAGGGGTGGACTAGAGATGGGACTGGGAGCAAGTTATGATAGATATTACAGCATGCTTGTACAAAGACATGCATGATACAGAAATGAGGGAGGTGATGAAGCAATGAGATAGATGAGAAGAGGCAGTTACATGAGAAAAGTCTTGAGTGGCTAGGGATCAGCAGCATGTAAGAAGCTGGCCATGTAGACCAGACGGAGATCCGTTAGGGCAGAGTGGAGGCTGCATACTGGCTAGGGATTAAGTTGTCTTGGAAGACTGAGAGGCAGGAGAACAAGGAAAGGCTCTTCTGATTTTATTATTATTATTATTATTATTATTTAGGGATTAAGGAGGAAGCTCAAAGCTCTGAGTAAACAGTTTGTATTTCTGCCTCTTTTATCAGTCTTTTTGTCAAGGTCAGGGATGTCTTCTTTATCTTAAGATCATTAGCATCCAATCTGGTAAATGCGCCTATCAAATACTTCAAGAATGACTGAAATGATTGTAAAAGTCAAGGGAATTACAATGCTTACAAATTGCTTTCGGTTTCTCCTTTAGTTAATATGTGATTTGAACTTATCTGCACTGATTCTTATTTAACTAGAGTTAATGGTAAAGCATATTTGAAAGGCTCATTTTTAATAATTTTCAAATTAACCTAATTTGATTAATTTCATTCCTTTCCCTCCTCTTCTTATTCGCCCTCATCTGCTTGCTCTACGCTACTGATCTTCCTTCTGTTATTATTATCATCATCAATTATTATTATATTACAAGTATATGTAAGCAGGATTCATTGGGGCATATTAATACATGGACATGGCATAATTTGTAGGTTTGGTTTCCCAGTACTTCTTTATGCCATGCCCTCCTCATTCCCCTTCCTTCCTCTTCTCTATTGGTCTCCCTTTCATTTTCCTGAGATCCATTTTTTTTTTGTAAATTCCTAAAAGGCTGGCTTTTAATAACTTACCTCAAAAGGAAGTTTTTATCTGCTGAACTTGCTCTATCTTAGAAGTAGGAGCCATATTTTCTCATGCCAGGTAGAGACTTATATAGAGAAAAATATTTTTAAAAGATCTTCAAATAGGCAATATTATCCCTCTGCCTCCAAGATAAGTTTATAAGAAACTAATACCATTTTAAACATCAATCCTAAATTCTAAAAATACATAAGCAATATTTCAGGTGAAAGATGGCATGAAAATTTGAGCTGTTTTGAAAGCAATTTCAAAAGCTACTGAGTAGTAAGTTATCATTGTATATACATTTTTCTAGGTTGACTTCTTGGAGAGTTTGTGAACAAAGTTTTTACTCTCAACACTTGATATTTAGTTTGGATAATCTTTTGGTAAGGGGATAAAGGATGGGAGGGAGATGCTCTGGGAACAATAGGATATTTAGCAATGTCTTTGATATCTGTACACTAAATGCCAGTAGCATCTTTCTTCTGAGCGTGATAACTATTGATGTCTCTAGACACTGCCAAAACTTCTTTGCAGGTAAGGTGAGGCTTTGAGAACCATTGTTGAAAAAAATAAACAAAAAGAAATAATTATTGAAGAAATTTGGTTGATTGATTTCAGAAACATTTTTCTGAATAAAATTTTGAAGATTTTGTCAATTTATGTTGTGGTTATGAAGGCATGGTAATTGAGATTGTCAATTCTTAGTTCACATTTGTAGAGTATCTTCACCCCAGATACCTCATAAACCATTTAAAGCTAAATATTCATCATAACATACCCAAACCTGTCATGTGGAAAGGGAACACAGTTACCATGAATATATTTCCAGAAGGCAGAACCATAACCGATGGTACTAATTGTAGAGAGACATTTTGATTTGTGATAAGGGAAGATGGTTCTAATGATTAGCAGTGTCTAAAATTAGTACAGGCAGCCTCAGACTTCCCTTTCAATAGAAGCAATCAAGCCAAAATCATGTGGTAACATTTCAGGTATATTGCAGAGGAATTTATAACATTAGTTGGATTTAAGATCTCATTCAGTCCTAAGAGTCCAGAATGCTCAGGAGGGCCATGGAAACACCAAAAATTTGGTGGCATCAAACAAAAACGTAGAGAAGAAAAGGCAAAGGAGCAGTGGTGGGAAGCAGCAAAGTTGAACTGGTATTAATAAGGAATTAATGTTCAGCGAATGTACCTCAGAGGAAAGGAAAGGGAAGATCCAAAGGTGTGGACTTTCTCCTGTTGACATGGAGAGTCCAGTTTATTTGTGAGCTGGTGATTCTTCATTGTAAACACTGGGCAATTCCAAAGCAGGGGACTCAGGATCACCCTCTGGGCAACACTGTTTGGATTGTGTAGTTCAGTTTGCTAAATTGGCTCCTACCTGAGCCCTGTGCATTTTGTAGCTTTTCATAGAAGAGATAATTCTTTTAAAATGTTTTATTAGAGTGTTATAATTACACATAGTTCTTGAGTTAATTCTGACAAAATCATACATGCAAGGAATTTTATTTCAATCTCCACCCCCACCCCCATTTATGTACCCTCCTCACTCCGTCTATTCTCCTTCCTCTACTCTGCTAAGCTTCCTTTCTTCTACATATACATCAAAGCAAAATTGCCTTTGGTACTTTTATATGTGAATATAACATGATTTTGTTAAATTCACTTTTTTCTTCCCCTTCCCCCTTTTTTCTCCCTCATCCTCATTGCCTTTCTTCTACTTTACTGATCTTCCCTGTATCTTTATGATATCCCATCCCCTCCCCAACTGTCTTCTTTCCCTCATTTTGCTCTAGCTTCCATATATGAGAGAAGACATTTAACCCTTGATTTTCTAAGTCTGGTTTATTTCACTTATCATGATTTTCTCCATTCCCCTCCATTTACCGGCAAATACCAGTATTTCATTCTTCTTTATGGCTCAGTAAAAATCCATTGTATATTCATACCACATCAGAAAAGAGAATTTCAAGGAGAATAGCAGATCACCCCTTTAAAGTATCAGATATCTAATTCAATCTCCATTACTGCTATCTCTTTCCAGGAGAAGAGATGGAACAAAAATGGTTCAGTAATATTTTTCTGCAACAGTAATTTGTTTTCCTTTTTTTTAAGTTGGGAGGGGAGATTATTTTGGCAATAAAAAAATTTCTCTAGTGCTTCCTTCCTCCCTTATGACTAAGTTCCCAAGCCAAAAAGAGTCTGAGAGTCTCTGTTGACAATGCTTACAAATTCTTAACTTGTCATTGTTTCCACACCTCTGGCCATCTTCAAACCCTGATGGCCCAGCCCAGCCTCTACCTCTCCTTAGTGGGTTGTCATTGAGAGAGTCATTCTTTGGAAAGAATTTGGAGTTCTAGGTAGAGTTTCAATTAAACCAGAATGATCAGAGGTTTATGTCCTTGTTTAATAACTTGGACTAACACCTGCGTGACTTCCCTTTCATATTCCTAGAGTGGTTCTTTTGTTGAATATCTTCAGCTGAGTGAGTTTGTAAAACATCCAGGTGTTAGAAAACCAGTGTCCAATGGAAAAAATATTTTTGGGTATGGTCATTTTTTGTAGTGTCAAATAGGAATCCTGAACATTGATCTTTGTCTTTGAATTCCTATCTCTTATCTCTCTGATGCTCCTTACGTTACCCTTAGAATTCCAGTTTTGGTATTCTGTTTTCCTAGCTAACCTTCTTTCTCTTGTCTCTGCTTGACCTCATACCCTGACCCTTGATCAAGCTTGAAGGACAATTAAGCTGACTGTCACTAGTCTACATTTGACATTCTCCTGAGATACACATGGAAAATGAAGTCAATATTTGTCATTTGGTTTCATTAATTCAGAGTACTGTGTGAGGGTAAGTGAGTCTAAGCTTCAAGACTGTCATTTGCTTGGGAACTTCCAAGTACCAGAGATAGCCTTAGCAATGTGTTCACATGCCCGTATGGCTTCATATTACAGCAAAAGTTATTTTGTCCATTCTCCATTAAGACTACTATCTTCTTCCACTTGGATGTCCCCTACCCCATCCCCTCCCATATGACAGTACTTGTGTGACTATGGGTGTTTTAGTCATCATTTTCAGTGCTGTTACTTACAGGTTTGACAAGAACAATTTTGAAGAGGAAAAGTCAATTTGGGGGCTCAATAGTTTCAGAGATGTTGCTTCATAGGCAGCTGGCTCCTTTCCTTAGGGCTTGAGGTGAGGCTGAACACCATGGCAGAAGAGTGTGCTGGAGGAAAGTGACCCAGGGTGATCAGGACAGAGAGAGAGAGAGAGAGATTCCATTCACCAGATACAAAATATATACCCAAAGACAGAGCCCCAATGACCCACATCCTCCAGTCAAATCCTATCCATTTTCAGTTACCACCCAACTAATCCCTATCAGGGGATTAATTCACTGATTGGTAATGGCTTCTGTAACTCAATCATTTAATCTCAACATTCTTGCATTGTCTCACACATACGCTTTTGGGGGACAC
The DNA here is from genome assembly GCA_004027875.1 of Aplodontia rufa. NCBI lineage: Eukaryota > Metazoa > Chordata > Mammalia > Rodentia > Aplodontiidae > Aplodontia > Aplodontia rufa. Next base: position 3,254 of record PVKS010039435.1, on the reverse strand, counting down.
CTAGTATCCAAACTATAATAATGGGGCTTGGCTTATGTGGATGCAGGGAAGTAGATCTGGCAACATACTTAGCTTGAGTAGACATATGTTTTTATTACTTACAGTTTAGGATATAAACTTATCAAGCGTGCAATTGCATCCAAGACTCAAAGAAAGGTTGTTTGCTGAGGAATGTGACATATCTTGTTGACTTAAGCCAGGAAAGGTTGCAGGTAAATTGCTTTTTAGAAAAGAAAGCATGAGAGGGTCAGCACAGCAGGCCCAGTTTATAGAATTATTCCCTTAACCTCATGTTCCCACTGCTCACATCTGTCTGTTCCCTGACAACCTGGTGTCATAGCAGGAAGGTGCAGGACTAGAGGTCATCTTCTGTGAGCAGGTCTTTTCACAGGAAATACGTGGGCAGGCAAGGAGAAACTGGCTTGGAAGTGCATAGAGCCAGAAGTAGTCTGCACTAATTTTTTTTTCTTTTCACGAGAGAAGGACAGCGAGAGAGAGGGAGAGACAGAGAGAATCAATTTTCATTGAGTTTTTCACAGAGCCTTCGTTGCTCCAACACTCAGTCGTGTACATGGGTGCTGGGGTTTGAACCCGTGTACTCGCGCATGCCAGGCAAGCACTGCAACCGCGAGCCACCACTCCAGCCCTGCAGTAAATTTTTTTGAAGCAGCAAATATGTAGAATTTTAAATAGAGGATTCTTTTCTCCTTGACATCAAATCTAAACAGAAATTCTCTCCTGTCAGGAATATACTCAATAATGAATACACACAATTACAAATGTATTATGCATATCATATTTTAAGAGATAATGGAATTTATTAGAATTCCTGCTTTGAGCGTGCCAACCTCAAGCAGTGTTACAAAGAGCAAGTATATCAAAATGTGATGAACCATGTTTTATACATATCAATTACCAATAATAAAAACACATTTCAATCAGCTATGCTAGGCCAGAGACTGAGTTGTCATTATGCTTTCTCTATAGAAAATATTATTACAAAATTATGGTGATATAAAGAGGTAATGAAAAAGGACATAGCCAAACATTTCAGGAAAAAATGTCTTTAGAATGTGCGTCAGGAATTTATTAAAGTTTTGTTATTTTCCTATAATTCGTATGTATTTTCCTATAATTTGTAATTTTGTGATTCGTTCCCTCATTCTAAATAAATGTTAATTTTATACAGAATTATATGTGATTTTGTATTTTTTTAAAAATGTCTCCAAACTATAATAGCTTTATGTCTGATGAAACCTGGATATGACCTTTTTTATATTTTCTATCAATTTTCTTAGTTTCTTGGTAAGTGAAAATTGTTTTGCCTGTCTGTGAATAGAGGTTGTCCTGCTGATAAATAGTGGTCAGGTCACAGAGAAGATGTGGCTGTCTTGGGAATTATCTGAAACAACCATTTCTAACAGACTTCTCCAAAACTCTGCCATCTCTGGGATTTAGTGCCATGGGAAATTAAGGACTCTATAGTAATAGGTGTACAAGTGCTTTCATTTCTATAAGACTTTATAGTTTACAGATATTTTTATATACTTTGCTTTACTAGATATTCAAAAATGTCCTGCAAGTTATCTCAAAATCAATAAATATAGAATGCACTAAGAATCTTTCTTCCTAGACTGGAAGAGTTACTCCCACAATGACACATAACAAGAGACACACTAAAATTTAGAAAAAATCTGCCATATTGAGTGGCAAGTTTTTAAATACCTTACAAATGATGCCAAGTAGACCACTTCTCAGGTAGAATATAATCCAGTTTTCTGGCACAGAAGTCAATTGCTGTGAACTTTTGACTCACATTGTGTTCCTGATTATAACAATTGACACTTTGTAGGCAAAATCATGATTGTAAGATTTCTGCTTTATGGGAGTGAGACATGAAAAAATACTAGAACGAGGCATATCAGAGGAATTAAGTGATAATTTACATTATCTTATGACATTAGATTATCTTTCCTCTTAAGTCTATCACTTGTATATTGGACATGACTGGAACCATAAAAATAAGAGTTAAAAAGTAAAAGGTAGGAACAGGGAATTCACAGTTGGTGTGAAATCCCTAGTAATTTGTGCTCCAACCCCTCCTCCTTTAATAGCCTGCTATCTTTTCAGACCATCTAGTAACTGCTGCAGCACTTTGACTCTTTTTGGTCAAGACGATTTTTCTTGGTATCACCACCTGACATCAGCTGCCTCGTTGCTCTCTCCACATTTCTATTTTCTTTCCCTCTGACCTAGGAGCTGTCTCTTGGTGTATTTTTTCTCTACATCTGGAAGTAGATGATGGTATTTATGGTTTCATGTTTTTGTTACTTGTAGTTACTTGTCTAAAAGTCTCCAGGAAGTCATCTACCACTTACAGAAGAACAGCTGAGCTTTCCTGTCCTCTGCCATACTGCACAGTGTCTGTTCTGTTGGTGGCAGGGCTTTGATCCATGGTGCCCTTAGCCAAACAGAGTAAGATGGCAGATGCCTCCAAATGGCAGATTTGCAGAAGTGGAGAGGAAGAGAACATGAGGACAATAATCCACGTAAAATCATAAAGAGAGAGAGAAAGGAGAATGTATATGTCGATGTATTAATGTAGTACAAACGAAAGATGTTGCCCTTCAGGATCCCAACACCAGGATCACCAGAGAGCTCTGTCTTCCTCTTCCCCCTTACATCTCCTCATTCCCATAATCTGGTTTAATCTCTGCAGCATGATGTACAAACAGCCTTTCTGCTTCCACCTTTACTACAATGCCTCATTCCCTCTGCTAACCTCTAAATGGCTTTCTCAGTCATAGTTGGTCTCTTCTCTTTAATGTACTCTATACCCTTATTTCAGACTAACTTTCCAAAATTACTTCCCTGTTCAGTCTGTTCCCCTGCTGAAGATGGCTCCCCACTGACTGCCACCTTAGCGTTACACAGATCTCAGTGGTGCAGTCTCCTGCTTTTCTCGCTAACTGCTTCAATTCCAACTAACACTGGATGGCTTCCTGTATCTTGTAATGTTCTAGCCCCTAGGGCTTTGCCCCTTCAACTGCCTGGAAGGCTTTCTCACATCTACTTTATAGACAAACCTTACCTCTCAGCAATCATCTTCAATGCTATTCTCTCTATGAAGTATTTCTACTTTAAATTACCTGCAGTTGAGTCTCTCATGTTCCTAAGCTCATTCCATCTGGTATTGGAGATATCTGTGTCCTTTACTTCTATAAGAAGACTGTACATAAGGGTTGGGAATGTTG
>PVKS010039434.1:0-17270 GCA_004027875.1 Aplodontia rufa | reverse complement strand
CAGCCACAGAAGCAGCTGCTCCCCTCCAGCACTGCAGGGAGAAAGAGTGAAGCTAGAAAAAACGTAAAACAGGTCTGCAGGAAGCAGGAGGAGGCCACCTCACAACAGCCCCTTGTGGGCTCCGTCTGAATTATGTTTAGACAACGGAACATAACCGACTCCTCTTCAGTCTTTCCAGCCGGCCAGCACGGTCACATAAGCCCCTCTCTGAAAGAGGCAGACATTTTTAGGCCATGAGTCAGACCTCATGTCTCATTGGGTTCCTTCAGGAAGCCAAAATAGACTCTTTCAAAGTCATCATTCGACCGCCACAAAATGCTCCTTGTGAGTGTTCTCCGAGGGCCCTGGCTCAGCACCATCTATCCAGAAACATGAGTGACCTGGGGGAGCCCGACCTAGCAACTCCTGGCATTATTTTTAGCACAAGCAAACACAGGAGGGAGGAAAAAGAGCTCTAAGTTCCTCAAAAAAATCCCTCCTTTCTGTTCCCCTCTTCCCTCTGCCTCCATTGCCCATGTGAGGCATGGGAAGGGGACCCCGTAGGCCCGGGAGTCACCCCACCTCTAGGTAGTATTAATACCACTGCCGTTGCTGTCAGGGGAAGTGACGAGAAGGTTGACAGGTCCTGAGGCTCGCCTGAGAGAGGTGTGTCCCTCTTTCCCAAGGAGGAAGCTGAGGTCAAGCACAAAGTAAGTGGCCCATGCCTTGTGCCTTCTTTGCTCTTCCGCATTTTCCACATGTCCCTGTGACGGCGGACACAAGTGTGTTGGAATAGCTGCAGAGGCTCGCTGGCAACACACGTGGCAGGTTGGGACAGGGCTAAAGGCCTGGTGCCTCCAGCCCTGGTCCCGGGCAGTGAGGAATTCCAGAATGCAGCCATGTTTGCCTTGTTTATTCTGAGCCAAACATGTCACTTTCCAAGACTCCTCATCTGTTCTCAATTCCTCCCCACTGAAAAGATGGACCGTTGTAAACAGCCAGCCAAGGAACTGCAGCCCAGACTGCACACGCACCCTCCACATTCCCTTATGGAACCCCTGGATGCACCTTCCTATGATGCAGCCCTGTCTCTCCCTGAGAGGGACCTGCTCCTTCCTGGAGGGCCTCCCCTGCTCTCCTTCATCCCCTGCTCAGTTCATTCACTCAATGCAGGCAGCACAGACTTGCTGCCACTCAGGCCCCAGGGTCTGCAGGTGAAGTGCATGAATGTCCCCAGAGCACATGCATGTCCTACTCTGGACACATGCCCTGTTCTTTGTGCCTCTTCTATCCCACCTCTCTCCTAGGTGCTACACCTCCCGCTCTTCTTTCTGTTTCCCTCACCACCATATTTCCACCTTAAAATGTTTTCAAAAGGAATCACAAGGGACTGGAGCGGTGGCTCAGCTGTTGGAGCATTTGCCTAGCATGTGCAAGAACCCTGGTTCAAACCCCAGCACTACATACACAACTAAGTTTCAGAGAAACAAAGGCCAGATGAAAAAATAAAATTGATTCTCTCTTTCTTTCCCATTCTCTCCCTCTCTCTTTAAAAAAAAAAGGCATCCGATATGATTTTTTTTTTTTAAAAAGAGAGAGGGACAGTGAGAGAGACAGAGAAAGAGAGAAACAATTTTATTTAAATTTTCACATGGCCTTAGTTGCTCCAACACTCAGTTGTGTACATGGTGCTGGGGTTTGAACTCGGGTCCTCGTGCTTGCCAGGCAAGCGCCGAAACCGCTGAGCCACCGCTCCAGCCCCCCGATATGATTTTTTAAAAATTAGTCTAGGGCTGGAGCATTGGCTCGGCGGTTATGGCGCTTGCCTGACATGCGCAAGGACATGGATTCCAACCACAGCACCATGTACAAAACTAAGTGTTAGAGCAACAAAAGCCATAGGAAAAACTAAATAAAGTTGGTTTTCTCTTTCTCTCTCTCTCACTGTCCCTCTCTCTCTGTCTCTCAAAAAAAATTAGTCTCTGGACTAATAAAGGGCACCAAATAAGCTGGGAGGGCTAGCTGAGTGCTCAGAAGGGCCCCTGCTTACTAAAATAATAGGATTCCCAGGCCCAGTGGTGCACGCCTGTAATCCCAGCAGCTTTGGAGGCTGAGGCAGGAGGATCACAAGTTCAAAGCCAGCCTCAGCAACTTAGCAAGGCCCTAAGCAACTTAGAGAAACCTTGTCTCAAAAGAAAGAATTAAGAACAGGTTGGGGATGTGGCTCAGTAGTTAAACACTCCTGTGTTCAATCCCTGGTACCAACTAACCAACAAATAAATAATACATAAGGCTCTGTAAGGCTTGGAGAGGGAGCAACTGTCTGACTCCAGAACCCGAAAGCTCTCTGAGAAGCACCACTGTCACCAGCCTCCTTACCTTTTCCCTTGTCCTCCCCACTCCTCTCCCAGTCACCCCGTGGCCATGCTGCTAGAGATTTTCTTAGGGGTAAATGGCCAGCTAGGCTGCTGCTTATAAGCGACGGTGGCTCCAAATACTGACCTGCTGCGCCTTCCTCTGCCCCCCAGGCACTACCACAGCATGGAAGTGTTCACCCACTATGACCTGCTGAACCTCAACGGCACCAAGGTGGCAGAGGGCCATAAGGCCAGCTTCTGCTTGGAGGACACGGAATGTGAAGGAGGTAGCTTTGTGTGGGGGGATCCTGGGGGCTTCAGAGGGGCTCCAGTGCTTCCTCCCCTGTGTCCAGCAGGTCAGATGCCAGACCTGTCCACTGGCCACTGCTGACTCTCCATGACCTTTCTCCAGGCTGAGTCTTTGCTGGTTGGGGCTGGGGGATGCAGGCGAAACCTGGTTCTACAGGCACCTGTTCCCTCAGAGTTGTGCAAATGGGCACTGGTAGGGCCACATGGGCCTCCCAGGTAAGATCTGGGAGGCCTGACTCACATGGGCTTCCCACTGTGCTTGCCCCAAACCTTTCTTGCTGGGTGTCCCAAAGTGCAGTGCCCCTCCCCCAACAGACCATGACCCTTCAAGTTCAAGTTCACAAGAGGTTCCCACTCTCTCTCACCTGCCTCCCCAGGCAGGGGCAGCACTCTGCTCACACCTCTGATAGGTCTCCACACCTGCACTGTGACCACCTGGTAATGCACCTGTTGTCCTGACACACCAGTGACACTGTGAGAGACATGTCCCCTCTACCCACTGCCTAAAGAGGTGACAGATGCAGCAGCCTCTCCATAAATCTATGTTTAATCCTTATTCACTGAAGCAAAGGTGGGAGCTTGGGGCAGGAAGAGAGATGAGGCGGGGGGTCATGGCTTCCCTTCGTCCCTGCCTGCAGACATTCAGAAGAATTACGAATGCGCCAACTTTGGCGAGCAGGGCATCACCATGGGCTGCTGGGACATGTACCGCCATGACATCGACTGCCAGTGGATCGACATCACTGACGTGCCTCCTGGGGACTACCTGTTCCAGGTGAGCAGGGTGGGAGTGGGTCCCAGGGCCCTGCTTACGGGACTAAGGGAGGCAGCCTGGACATGCAATTCACTTAACCGAATCAAAATGCATTTGCAAGTGGATTTAGTCCTTGGGCCAGAAATTGGTGCCATGGACTTTGAGGCAACCACACCTCTGGTATCTTTTTGAGCTTCTCTCCCCTGCACCCTAATTTACCCCAGTACCCTCTCCCTGCTGTGCTGCGGCTAAAAGCAATCTCACAAGCTCACGTGTGTTGTAATCCTCTGTCAGAAAAGAGGATTTGCAAAGGGGCCGTTCTCCATGCAAAGAAACCAATCTCTAATGGTAGAATGCAAGCTGGGATGGGCTAGCCAGTGACTGTATTGTGGGGACTTCCAAGGGCTTCCACATACTCTTGAAGAGGAGCCAGGGAGCTTTGGCCTCCCACCTTCCTAAAAACAGTGGCATGCTCCACCAGGGCCCATTTGGCAGGGGAGACAAAGGATGCTGGACCCCACTGGCTCCCCATCTGGCGCACGATTGCACTCCTGTCTGCAGAAATTTCATTTCAACACATTCCCACCCATCTCGTTTCCCAGTTTGTCCTGTTGGATGGCAGAGTGAGTGACCAGAAATGTGTCATTCTGCCTTGAAAGCTTTCCCAAGTGGGCGTTCATCCAGCTGAGCCGCTGGCCTATTGCCCCCACCTCCATACGCTGCCCTGAAGAAACCTGCACCTGCAGAACTGACCACAGGGCTTTGAGATGTTTCCTTGGCAGCCTCAGAGGCTGGAAATCAGACAGCCAAGCCCTTTTCCACCCATGAGCCCAGAACCACAGGCCTGGAGAGGCCCAGCCAAATTGCAGAGTGCTCTTTATTTTTAAAGATGAGTATCTGTGGCTTCGTGCACGTACACAGTGCCAGGTGGCCTGTGCTGGCAGTCCGCTGTCACTTCTCCAGTGAATGTGTGTCCTTTTGTATACTGACATCTATTTAATAACTATATTCATTGAAGATTTATGTTAGACCAGGTATCCTGTCTTGTTGAATCTCCCAGTGAAGGGCGCTAGGATTATCCACATTTTACAGACTGGCAAACCCTGTCACTTTATGTATTCTTGACTCCTAAATGATACCATTAGCAAACAGACTCATTGGGGGCATGTTAATGCCTCTGAAGAATTGAAAGAAATATTTCCCTTACTATAAACACAGCTTTAGATGCCAGCAAACCCTGGCCTGGCCATTTTGGATGAGCATACCCTTCAATGCAGGCACTGGTACCTGCTGCAGGGATGAGACAGGGTACTGGGGAAAGAGGAGTGGGCACCCCAAGAGGGCATTGCAGTAGACTGAGACAGTGTCGAATAGCCCTCTAGGTTTCTGGTGGTCCTTGCTTTGGCCTCTTGTCATCTTCAGATTCACAGAAATGCGGCAATATAAGCCCTTCCTACAGGTGCTCATGAGATTTAGACTGCAGATATGAGAGAGGGATGCAACTGTGGAGACCACATGTTTCAGTCCTATCTTCACCCCCAAGTGGCCCACACTGGCCCTGACAGCCCCCAACAGGAGCCCTTACTGCAACCTATTGCCCTCCTGGTCACATTTCAGAGACATCTGGGTGGGCAAGGAACTGCCTAGGCCTCAGTGTATGAAGCATTGATTGCCCTATATCATGTGGGTGGGAGTGAGGGGACAGATAAGGTGGTTAGGTAGAAAAGAGACCAAAGAAAAGTCATGCTACCCCAAAGTGGGACGTTTACCACAGTGGGACATAGCTTCTGGCTGGCCAGACACAGGTCCTTCAGAGCTGCCCCGTCCAGGCCAGGACACAGGAGTGGGGCAGGCTGGCCTCAGTTTCTAACAGCATCTCTGAGGGAAGACCCGGCCAACCTGCTAAAAGGCCCTTCTGGGACCTCACACCTAGAATATTCCTTAAGCAGTCTGCCCACCCCCCACCCCCAGGCGGTGGAGGACACAGCCCTTCCCAATGGGTACAACACTTGAAGGAAGTCCTGTCATTTGTGCCCAGCTCCTTCACCCACTGCTCTAAGTACAGCTTTTGTCTCTTCATCCTCTGCCTCACCTCCATTTTCCTTTCTTCTGGTTGCTCACCCAGAATCTCTGTCCCTTCACAGACCCCTTAGAATGATAGTCCTTCCTATTGCTGCTGCTTCAAGCTGTGTCCACTCAGCTGGGGAAACAGGGAGGAAGGGGTGGGTGGAGTGGAAGGCATAGCAGAGGGGGTTCAGTCTCCACCAGCCAGATCCTAGGGCAGCAGAGCAAGGAAAGACTTCAAGATCACCTAGGCCCAGCCCATCACTTTATAGAGCAACCCAGTGTCCAGAGAGAGGAAACGGTGTGTCCAACACCACACAGCTGGGACCAGCATCCAGTCCCCAACACCCCTTTTCCCGTGTTCCACAGTACCCAGTCCTTCTCCCCACTGCACCTCAGCAACTTGCTTCCTCCACCTGCAGAAGGCCCAGCACCTTGTCCTGGGTCCCCAAGGTGAAGGTGACCCTTGCAGGTATGTGTATGTTATACACCAAGAAATAGGAACACAAGGTCTTATTCCTCCAGGCCAAGCTCCTCCTCACCACCCTGAGCTCAGCTCTGCCCTGCTGCAAGGACAGGACCCACAGCCTCCCCTCTGGTCAGTCTCACCCTCAGCTGCTCCTCAGCACCTGCCACATTCCCCTCTCCTGAGGTCCCCAGCTCTGGAAGCTGGGCTGGCCTTGGCAGAGTTGGGGGCTGAGGTGGAGGATGGCCCAGGCGGGAGTGAGCAGCTTCCTCTGACATGGTTCCTCCCAGGTTGTCATTAACCCCAACTACGAAGTCCCAGAATCTGACTTCTCCAACAACATCATGAAGTGCAGGACCCGCTACGATGGCCACCGCATCTGGATGTACAACTGCCACATAGGTAAGGCCCTTGGGGTGCCACCTCTCCTCGAGCTCCAGCCAACCCTCCAGGAAACAGGCACAGGGGTAAGGAGCTTGAGTAACAGGGCCAGCATCACATTCCTGGACTCAGGATGAAAGCCACAGACACAGAAAGCCTGGCAGAGACTGAGTTTTTACAGCCAGGTTGACCAGAGAGAAAGGGCAGGTCAGAACTGGCCAGCCCAGCAAGAACAGACCCCAGAGCCATTTCAGGGCTGCAGTTAAGGCCACGGATTTTATGCATATGACCTCAAAAATGTGGGCGTCAGCAATTCGTGCGCTCTGAGTATCAGGTTATCCTGTCAAGAATTTGAAGCAGTGAAACACTTTTATTTCTAGTCCCAAGTACAGGCTTTTCCCTTAGATTGTACCACTTAGGAAACTAGAGTTTTCTCCTCTGCAGGAAAGTGATGGCGCTTACTCTTGGTGATGGCAAAAATTAGGGGCACATTTTATTCATGCACACTCACTTGTAACAGGGTCCCTATGTGCCTGGCCCTAGAGATGGCCTGCTCCTAATGGGTGCCCAGAGGTGGCCCCAGGACAGGCCCTCAGGACTGAGCAGCTAATTTGCCAAACTCTCCGATTCCCAGGTGGTTCCTTCAGTGATGAGACGGAACAGAAGTTTGAACAGTTCAGTGGACTTCTAAATAACCAGCTCTCCACACAATAGAGAAGGCTCAAAATCACCTCCTGTGTTTGGGTCACAGCGCATCTTCCCTGGGAGGACTGATGGCCACAGCCCACCCCATGCGGACCCGGCTCAGGAGGAAGGTGCTCCCTCATTCACCAGGTGCTGCTGCATGACCTCTATGGTCTGGGAAGGCCTTGGGGGCTGGGACTCGGCCACAGGGCTGTGGGAGCAGTTCTGAGATCCAGCCTTACCCAGGACCCCAGGTGGCATGCAAACTGTCATCAGTTTGTCCCATCCAAGCCATGGTTCACCCTGAGTCTGACACTAACCAGACTCTGCACAGGTCATGCAAGACTATTTCTCCAGTTACCACATGCAAATGTGAGCTTCTCAACCCAGAGGTGGTCAGGCTGAGACCCCATTGCTCCTCATCTTCGGTCATTTCCAGCAAACTTGAATATCTAGACCTCTCCTCCAATTAAGCCAACTGCCTCTACACAATCACAGTCACAGTTATAAGTACAGTAGTCCCCCTTTATCCATGGGGCATATTTTCCAAAATCCCCAGTGGATGCCTGAAACTGTATATAGTACTGAACCCTATATATACTGTGTTTTTTCCTATATATACATATCTATGACAAAGTTCTATTTAGGCACAGTTAAGAGAGTAACAATAATCGTTAATAATAAAACAATTATAACAATATACTGTAATAAAAATTATGTGAATATGGTCTCTTTCTCAAAATACCTTTATTGTACTTTCACTTTTTCACTTAAAAAGAAAGCACTTTATGGCTTCTCTTTGGCATATCCAAATCACTTGTGATTTGAGGCTGTTATTAAGTAAAATCAAGGTTACTTGAACACAAGCACTGTGGTATTTCAAAAGTGGATCTGATTACTGAAGTAGTAACTAACAGGTGATAGTATGTGCATACGCTAGACAAATGGATAATGCATATGCCAGGCTACACAGCAGGATGGTGCAAGACTTTATCATGCTGCTCAGAAAAGCATTCAATTTAGTTTATGAATTGTTTTTCTGAAATTTTAGATTTGATATTTTTGGACCACAGTTGACTGAAGGTAACTGAAACCACAGAAAGTGAAGACTCAGATAAGGGAGGACTACTGTACCGATACCGTGTGTGTTCTAAGTGAGCTCGGTTGGTGCTTTTCCCCACGCTCCACTTATTCTCAAGATACCATTATTATGTGTTCACACCCTTTGAAAAGCAAAGTAACTTAGTGGCATTCAACATCAGGCATCTGGGCCTTTGAAAATATAGCTCAAAAGAAAAACCAACCACCTGTGTGAGTCATCTTTCTATCTTTTTGATTTTGTGGATTCAGTGGTGCTATAACCTGGGTTATGGGTGATGAGGACACTTACCAAACTCATGTCTCATCGCACACACTTACACCTACTTGTATTGGACTGAGATGTGTGACATGCACCCAGATTTAATCTGAACCAGTGCACACAGGTTCTGAGCTTCCTGTGCTCCATTAGTGAAAAGGAGCTTTCTAGGTTTGTGGTTTCGCACCATGCAGAGATGGCTCCCACAATCCAGTATGACCTCAGAGGCTCCTCCAATACAGACCACAAATGAACAAATGCTGCCCTCTGAGAAGCAGTACATAGAGGTCACAAAAATTGGCAAAGATCCTGTCATGACCTTGAACTCCTGCTTTTTGCAGGGACCCAGCAATTGTATCAGGCCCACATGGGACAACTAGATTTAAAGAGTCACAGGTAGCTCCCCAAAGGGGGTCTAGAGGGTATGTGCATCAGCAGAGCAGGAGTTCAGAGCCCTTTCTTGTGGCAGTGGGGGGTGAATGAACAAAGCCAGCCACTGTCATTCAGACCTAGGAGCTCCCAACTATAAAGGGTATGCTAGGGCCCAGCAAATCAGGTCCACAGTGACACCAAAGCTCTGGACAGGGGCCCCTCTGCACCAACTCTCCACCAAAGCTGGAAAAGAGGAGGGCACTGGGCCTGTCTCAGGACACCTTGCATCTGTTCCCACAAGGAAAGCAAATTCAGCGTGCATTCAGATCTCACCTCTTGGCTCTGTTCATGTTTGTTTCTGCAAAGAGCCCTGTTGTAACACTAACAGGTAGCACAGGGACCAGCCCAGAGCCTTGGGACCTAAGCACCACCCTGATTCAGCTGCTCTACAACGGAGGACATCTGGCTGGCATTCCTCACCTAGAGGAGGGTGCAGGGCAGGTGGCACAGAGTGGGAGCAACTTACCCCCACAAAGGGCCGACTTTGCCCCCAGATGGTATTCCCAGGCCAGGCTCCTAGGGTGACCTAGTCTTCAATAGATGCAGGCCCACAACACAGATGGGACAGCACCCCCTAGTGTCCTGCTCCAGACAATCATATTTCAAAGCAGTCATCAGAACAACTTTAAAGCTTTTATTTCTTTGTTTACCCTCAATTTCTGAAACTAGACCAAACTAAAGCCGACCACTCCCCACAGTGAAGCTCCAACGGTGGCGCAGGGTTGTCCTGGTGTCTGTAAAAGCTGTGGTTTTAGGACCTGGGTCCTCAGGGTGGCAAGTGGCTGGGGACAGCAGGCCGCTCTTTCTTTCTGTGTTGGAGCCCCAGGGCCCGGGCCACCAGCCTCCGGGCCACTGCTGCATCTGTCTGTGGCCTTTCCTTCACCAGACGCAGGATCTCTGAAAGGAAGTTCCCACCAAAAGGGGGTGCTTGGATTCAAGACTGGCTGCTTCTCCTCCAAGCAACACAGCAGCCCTGGAAGCCGTGTGAGCCAACATTAATTACATTTGTGGCGCCAGAGGCCCAGCTGTGCCCACAGCAACCACATGCTTGTTAGAGGGTCGGCCAGGGCTCCAGGCCTCCATGTTCCCAGCACCCGTGGGACCCTGACCCAAACTTCTCATCTCTTGGCAACCTTGTTTCTCTGTACAGTGGGGATGAGAGGGGTTAATCCTGCCCATGTCCTTGCTTCTTAGGGCCCTTGGGAGGGAAACCAAGTCAGGATGTGATGTCTGGGGCTATGAGATCTGGAAGTCTGAGACCAAGACCACATCCCCATCCACAACACAGATGGCCTTCTCCCTAAGCCTGTTTTGTGGGCCACTACGTTGCAGTCATGGAAAACAAGCCTGTAAAAGCCCAGTCATGCACACTGGAAGAGAAAACGGCGGGAACTAACATTTATTCGGCACCTTCTGTGTGCCCCTCTTGGCCCCAGACAGGCATGTGTGCTCTTTTCAAGCCCTCGGTCTATCACGTACAATCCGCTTACTTTACAGAGGAAGAAACTCACAGAGTAACTTGCTCAAGGTCAATTTAAGTGAGTGACATAGCCAGGATCTCATTTAGGGCTGACCCCAAAGCCCAAGCACTTTTCACACTTGCAAGGCATGGTTTCCATGGCCCTCTGGAAGGAAGGCCAAGCTTCTCCCAGAGCAATGCCCAGAGGAGGCTATGAACACAAGGGCAAGCCACAGAGCACTGGCAGATCCCACGCCCTAAGAGGGCCTGTTGCCCTCTAGCTCCCAGGCCCTGGGGACAGGATCAAGGTTGCACTGGCTGTTATAGCCAAGGCTCCTAAAGAGCAGAGAACTGAAAGAGGAAAACAGAGAGGGAAGACCCCTCCCCACGCCCCACACCAAACATACATGCATGCTGCCTACCCATGCAGGGATACGCATATTCTTACTTGGCCTCTGCAAGGCTTTGAGCTTGGACTGCTTGGTTCCCTGCGTGAGAGGCCGGATCTTGAGCATGGGAAACTCCTTGGTCAGGGCATCAGCAGCTGGGGAAAGAGTGGATCCTGCTGCATGAGGCTCCTGGGGCCCAGGAGCACATGCGTCACCCAAAACTGATGCTGCAGCTTGGGTAGGACTATGCTAGATGGATGAGACAGCAGTCTCTGCTTATCTTGTGCTCCAGAGACTTGCAGACCTGCAGGCAGAATGCCCACCTGTGCTTGCAGGTAATGCCCTCGGCCTACCAGGCAGGAGCTGCCCTAGAAAGACTCTCTCATCGGGAGAGGCAGACTGTGTCTCTGAAAGCCCGGGAGCTGAGACCAAACTGGCTTTCCACCATTAAGATCCCCTGGGAGCACCTTGCCCCAGTCACGATCCACCACAGATCACCTGGGGTTTTCACAGAGGACAGACAACAGGGCAGGGCTGGGAGGACAGCAGGCTGTGGCCTTCTGCTGTTTTACAGGTGACCTGCTTTTGCCAGGCTGTTTGTGGCAGAGCCCAGGAGACGGCTATGGTTACTCTCAGCTCTAGAGTCACATGGGCCCACTGGCCCAGGGTGATCTTCACCTGGAGATGGGTGGCCCTCCCTTCTGGTCGGAGAGAGGCTGAGCCCACCATGAAGCCATCTTACCTGAGGTCAGGCAAGGAAAGATTCCAAGCGCGTGAGTGTCATCCACCCACTGAATCTTGAACCCCTTCTCCCTGTGTGGGGAGAAAGCAGAGGAGGTTACAGAAGCCAGCAGCCAGAACCCTTTCCCACTGGATCCCACAGGCAAGTTCCCTCCCACCTCTGATTCTTGAGCGTTGTGACCTCAAGACACCATTTGCAGCAAGCCTTCTCTCAAGAGCATAGGATCAGCTTCAGAAAGACAAATGTCACCCTGTAAACTGGTCAGACAGGTCCCCTATGTCTAGAACTGAAGGAGCCAGAACTTGAAGAGCTCATATAGCACATAGGTCAAAGGCTAAAGGGAAAGTTCCTATAGGTGCTGTCACAAGCAGGCCGGTGGTGGACTGAGGCTGGAGGCCAGAGGGTTTACATGGTGGTGGGGGTGGCAGGACCTGAAAGCAGGTCCAGAACACTCTCAGCCAGGAAGGTACCATGGGCTCTGTGCCTGGGAAAGGCAGAAAGCAGCTGTACCCAGGACCTCTGGTGGCACACTGCCCATCCAGCTGAAGAGGTCACTGGTGGCCCCAACTGGCCACACAACCAGGGATGCAGAAGAGCAAATGGTGCCCCGCTGGGCTGCCCCCCACCAAGCATGTGGGAAGCAGAGTAAGAAAGGGGGCCAGGAGGAAAGATGTTTTTAAAAATCCACACAGGAAAAGAGGAGAAGTAAAGAAAGGAAAAGTAGATGAAAAAAGTGGGGGAGGCAGAAGACAGCAGGTTGAATCCAAAGGAATTCAGGGGAACTATGAAGTCCTGTCGGAGTGTATCTCTCTGGCCTCCATCAGAGCAGCCTGAGCCAGCTCCCCTTAGAACAGTTCCTGCACTAACATGGTCCTTGGCCATATGCAGACCTACTGCCTAGCTGGCAGGGCTGCCACATCCTGAGGGACTGATAGAGGGTCTTCCAGTCCCAACAGATGAGTCTATAACCAAAGCACCTGCTGTCCCCTTCTCCAGCCACAGCCAGGTTGACCTGCCCAGGAGTAGGAGCCAACACACCCATCTTCTGTTGTCGTTCTGCAGCTTTAGGTGCTTGGGATTAGTGTTGGGGGTGGCGGGCAGGCAACAAAGGGCTATCCCAGCTCCTCTCCAGAAGGCAAGCACCCCCCCTCCCCTGCCACCTGCTGGCACTCACTGGAACTCAGAAAACGTTGCCATTAGGTCCTCAGTCTTGAGCTTTGGTTCAAAGTCATAGATCTCCACCACATGGGCAAATTCCTTCCCAGGCAGCTCCTCTGCAAAGGAGGACGTGTCCAGGTGGATCTTCTCGATCTGAATCTCCTTCTCAGTTAGGTTGTCTGTGATCTGGGAGCAATCAGATCTCTTGTCAAAGGGAGCTCTGACACACAGGGCCCCAAATAACTGGTTTCAAAACTCCTCTGATGGTTCTGCAGGGAGGAGGGAGCACTGCCCAGCAGGAGTCTGGCAATGGCAACATGATCTCAGAATGGGATGGACCAGTCAGGACTCAGTTTTAGGGGAATGCACTTAAGTTTTATGGAGACCCCATGGGTGACTGGTACCTGCACATATCATGCTTCACATAATCCTGAAAGGCAATATTCTATACATCCACTTTACAGACGGGAAAGCTGAGGGGCAAAGAGTTAAGTAGTTTTGCCCAAAGCTGAGTAAGAAAGAGACAGAGCTGGGCAAGTCCAGGATCTTTCCTTTCTTATTAATGATGGGATATTTAAGTGAGTCCTTTTGAAATGCATTCTTCAGGTTTAAAAGAGCAATCAAGGTACCCACCCTCCCAACCAGACCCACAGCCAATCTCAGGGGCAGAAACACGGTTCCCAGGAAACACAATTTGTAAGACAAAGCTCTAGGCGGAAGAGTGCTTTTCCACAGTGCATGCAAAGAAGTAGCATATACATTCTGTTACTTTGTCACTCTTCTTTCCCCTCAGATGAGGGACCAGACTTAGAAAAGCAAAATGACTGGCCTGGGGTCATCTTGCTCCTAAATGGTTGAGTTGGGAACAAGATCCATACCTCCTCCCCCATGTTCCCTAAGGGACTCCAGTCATCCAACACCCAGGCCTGAGTCACCCACACACCCCCTGCCCTCCACCCCATGACCCTTTGTCCCCATCCACCTGCAGCCACACCCACCTCACTGCCACCCTCCCTTTTCTGGGCTCAAGAGCCTCATCACCTCCAGCAGCAGCGCACTGCACTCCTCCTCAGAGCAACTGCCAGGCTCCTCCTCCTCTTCTTCCTCTACCTCCTCCTCCTCCTCCTCCTTTACTTCCTCCTCTTCCTCCTCCTCCTCCTTCACCACCAGGCTCTGCTCCAGCTGACTCCCAATCCCCTCTTCCAGGGCTGGCTGGAGGCTGGACCCAAGCTGGGTGGCAGCCTCCACCCCACATCCCTTCCCTGATGGACTCTCAGGTCCTGGGGGCTCAGTGCCAACTGGCTCCGAGAGAGGCTCATTCTCACAACTTTGGCCTAAGTCCTTCAGGTCCTCTGTTCCCTGAGTCATCAACATGGTGAGCCCCTGATGGGTGTCAGGGTCCCCAGCACCAACATCTGCAGGCTCTTCAGAGACCCCACCAGCTGGGGCTTCTTCCTTGACCACTGGGTTAGAGGTAGTTGTCTGTTCTTCTTGCCTGCGCCGCACCCGGGGCACATACAAAGGCTGGTCTGGCTTGCGTCCTCGATGCCATCGGCCACCCCGTGCACCTCGGGCACCAGCAGCCACTGCCTGGTTTGAGGTAGGCCGAGGACCAGGGTACTTTCTGGGATGAGAGGCAGGAGTGTGGCAAGGGCCAGAGGGACCATCTGTACTGGGTACCCTGGAGCAGGAACAGGAGAAGCTGATCAAAGAGTATTTGGGCCCACAGGAAAACAGTTGACAAGCAACCTTTCATTCAGGCATGAAGCTCTCAAGTCATCATTAGGCAAAACCCAGACCAAACTAACCCTTAGAAAACTCTTGCAAAGGCACCACGGTGGAGGCAGGATGCCATCTCGTAATCCCAAGGCAGCCAGTGTGCCCTCGGGTGCTATCATTAAATTAGAGTTGGCTGAACGTTTGGTTATACTGTTTATAAGGCAAAAAGTTGCTTTTAGGAACTATGCCATTAGAAACTTTAAACACTAGGATCAGAGTCACAGTGATAAGATGCTTATCTTGTTTGATACACATGGGAACAGAGATGACTAACTGCCTGGCAGGTGCTTCCCAGTGCCACGGTCTCTCTGGGGCCCACACTCACTACTTAAATTGTTCTTTATCTCATCTGGCCCAAAATGAACATCGGAATTTGCCAGGTGAGTTCCACAGGTAATGCATGTCAACTGCTGAAACCAAAGGCAGCGTTGTCTTGGAATTAGGGATGGGAGGGGGTTGCACACCTTGCCCTGAAGCCTGCCAAACTCCACCCTCCTGGGGCTGGCCAGCAGACCCTACAACCACAAGGAGGAACTGACCGCTGAGGACTCTACGATGCAAAAGGATACACACCTGATGTCCTGGTGACAGATCACTGTCCTCCTCTTCCAGCCCTCCCCAACAGAGAAGCTGCTCAGGAGATCAAAATTCTCTGCTGTTCTATGGATCAGATACCGCAAGCGACTGGAGAGTGGTGGGAAAAGAAGAACCCTGGGAAAGGAAAAGAAGGAGTCCTGAGCAGGTGCTTCTGGGACCTGGCTCCTACCAGGTCCACTCCCTGGCTAATGATGGCTTAAAACCAGGTTCCTTCTGCCCCACTGCATCCCAGGCCAGACGCAAAGGAGCAAAGGTGATCACAAGGAGCTACTGGTCCCACCCCCATCCTTGAGCAAGCCCCTTCAGTTTTGGGGTGATGCTCAGAATTACAACGGAAAGATGAGGCTGGATGTTATTAAGACAAAAGGCCAGACGCATATGGTGGTGTGCGAAGAGTCTGTTAATCCAGGACACTTGGTGCCTAGGGAGGCTGAGACAGAGTCCTGAGTTCAAAGCCATCCTCAGCAACTCAGCGAGGCCCTAAGCAACTCAGGGAGACTCTGTCTCAAAATAAAATATAAAAAGGGCTTCAATCCTGGTACAAAAAAGTTTTTAAAAATTTTTAAAAAGACAAAAGGCGAGCTGCCAGCCAATTACCTGGGTGCAGCATTCGGGGTCGGGGCAAACCCTGCCCTTCCTAGCATCAAATGACTCCCTCACAGCCCCACGTACTTTGATAGCTGCTTCTGCAGCAAGAAGCGGTCCAGTTCCTCGTGGACCCTGTGGACAAAGTCATTCTCGGCCGAGGAGAGGAAAACACCGTCCAAGCAGAGAAGGGCCAGGGTGACAGATGGGAGAGCCTGTAGGGGAAGAGAAAGCGCGGGATCAGAGCATGGGTGCTGGAGCCGCCCCCCGGGCCTGCGGGGCGCGCGGCCGCGGCCTCTCCTTCGGCAAAGGAGCAGTCAGGCTCGGGGGCGGCGCTGTGCGGGGCCCGGCCTCCCCGCCGTCGGTGGAGAGAGGCCGGCCTCCAGGCCAGGGCCGCCCCGCACCCCGCGCTGCGCTCGCCCCCGGGTCCTCCCCGGGCCCGCTCCCCGCTGCCCGGTCGTCCTTCCGACCCGGAGCCGGGGTACCGGGCCGTGCGCCCCCAGGCCCAAGCACTCACCGCGGCCGCCCTGCGCGTCGCCGCCGCTGTCAGGGTCCACTGGCGCCTGCGCGCCCCCGCTCGCCCGCCAAAGCCCCGAGCCTCGGCCGTGCCGCAGCGCCACCGCGCGGCCCGGGGGACGAATCGCAGGAGCAGCAAAAAGGTGTGTTCTTGTCACCTATCGAGGCGGGGTGGGGGGGGGCGGCTCACCTGCCACTAACAAACTTCACTGTCTTCTTCCAAGGACGCGACTAGGTAATATATTCACTGGAAAACAGACCAAGAAAGGTGAATGACTTGTCCAAAGTTGCACCCATAGTAAACTCTACTCTTGCTTTGAGCAAAGGTGGGTCTGATTCCGGAGTCGGTTCTGTATTTTTCCCTCTGTCACTATCTTCAAGGATCAATTAAGTAGACACTTTTGGGGACTACTGTACCCTGGGTAGTGGCAACGCTAGGTTTTGCTGACTTTAGGGTTCCGTCTGTAGCGAACGAACAGAAGAATAAACAGGAAACCGCCTCTGAGCACCAGGTGTTTGGAGTCCTCTGCCCATCACTGCCCTTCCTTCTCCCTTGTAGAGGGGAACTGCTAAGAGCTCTGACAGCATGACAAACAATGACAAGGGGTGCTTGCCTCGCGGGTAACTGGGCTGGGTCACCATTAGCATGATTTGCAGGCCCACTTAAGTTGCCCTGCTCCATTTGGAAATTGTTCCAGGGCCCACTTTAAAGGGGGCTTCAAATTCTAGCTATTAGACAGTCTGTGGGGGATGGAAGAGTCTCATGCAGGAGACCAGGATTGGAATCCTGTTCCCTGAAAGGTGTTAAAATGTAAACCCCTTGTCACCCTGAATCCAGAAATCCAAAGCAGAGCAGAGCCCTGAGTAAGAGCGGGTAAGACTCAGATTTGGGTCTAGGGGTGGGACAGTCTGAGTGAGCCCTGCAGTAGAGTACAGGCAGGATGGTGAGGGAGGGCTGCCCCTGGAAAGGCCTCTGGGAAAGGAGACTTGGGTGTGGAGAAATGGAGAAAACTAAAATGCATTTTGCTCTCACAGTTTCCCCCAAAGAATTTCTAAAACAGTGCCATAAATGCCCCATTCAGGGGCTGGAGCGGTGGCTCAGTGGTTTCGGAGCTTGCCTTGTAAGCTTGAGGACCCGGGTTCAAACCCCAGCACCACGTACACAACTGAGTGTTGGAGCAACTAAGGCCATGTGAAAAACTAAATAAAGTTGTTTCTCTCTTTCTCTCTCTCTCTCACTGTCCCTCTTTCTTAAAAAAAAA